>CBVK0101487192.1:0-15367 GCA_900067695.1 Picea abies
TGGTGGTGGCTTATCTCTGAGAAGAGATGTGACAGTTGCACTCATTCGCAAGAAGATCATTACAATGAGTCTTTGAATCCATTTTTACAATAAAACAGGAATTCCCAAAACCATAGAAATCCAAAAACCTAACCCTAGGATATGAAACACCAAAAGTCATGTGGGCCCCGTCTAGGTAAGTTAGTACATCAACTTCACGGGGTCGTAACTTTTGCAAACGATCTCCATTTTAGGCATATGATAGCTCGTTGGAAAGGTATCATCGAGGATATTCATTTTGGGGGCTCAATCATGCCTTTGACTATCATTGAGAATCTTGATCCCAAAAAATCTCAATTTAGGCCCTCAAAATGGCCCCGGAAGTTAAAACTACTAAAAATAGTAAATTGCCAAAATTGCTAGAAAACTATTTTGAGCCAATTGGAAAAGGTGGGTGGCCACCGATATCCACTTGGATCAAGGAGCTACCCCAGTTTCCAATAGAAATTACATAATGGAAACACTAGAATTGAAAGAGTTATAAATCCAACTTGAAGAGTTGTTAAAGAAGGGGTATATATGCCCAAGTGTCTCACCTTAGGGAGCCCCGATTCTTTTTGTGAATAAGAAAGATGGAATCTTAAGGCCATGTATTGATTTCAGATGGTTGAATAAGTTCACAATAAAGAACAAATATCCTTTTCCAAGGATTGATGATCCTTTTTATTAGTTGAAAGGTGCAAGAATCTTTTCCAAGATTGACTTGAGATCAGGTTATCATCAAGTGAGGATAAAGGAAGCGGATGTTGGCATTATTTTGTAGTGTAATTTGACACCAAATATGCCTATTATGACTCATTGTCCTCAGTTACATCCCTTTCCCTACTTGTAGGAAATTTTCCTCATTTTCCTCCTTTTCCTCCTAAAAAATACTTTAAAAAAACCCATCTTGCTTGATATGTGCAATTTTATTTAAAGAAACATGCATACATACACTCGTTTCTAGTTAGAAACCCACATAAAGGTTACTTTAGATCAAAATAATAATAAGATCTGACTTTTCGAGTGGAGTTGATAGGTTCTTCAAGTTCCCAACCTCTTGTCGTTTCTCCATAACTACTCCAACTATAAAAAAGAAAAAGAGAACACATAAATGCATCCTTATGATGAAATTTCAATTATAGTCTTGCAAGTCCCCATTTCCCCTTGGATCTGAGATTGTCCCTTCCATATAGAAACTCTTGTTTTCAGAATTCATGCTCTCCTTATATTGTCAAGAAGAAAGCCTTTGCCTTCCTTGGAAATGTTTGAGCACAAAGTATTGGAGGTATTGTTGATCATGTCTGGCCTTGAGTGGAGGAACTTGGAGCCCAGTTTCTAGACCTTGTTGCATTGGTTACAATTTGTTACCAACTTTTTTGTTGTTGATAATAAAATATCTCTCGTTCTTGTCCAATTTCATCTGTTTATTCATGTTTCTAATTTGCTTTACATCTTATAATTTGAATCTATAATGAAAGTTATAATGATCATGTTTTAGTTATTTATCATATAAATACATATTTTCAGTTGCTCATCTCTTTTTGTGCAGGATATTTCAAAGGATTATTGTGGAAGTGCATTGGAGTGAAAGTATTCATGCGGGATCGACATCAAACATCAGATTCTCGGTTTTTTCTCTACTCTTTCCCTTGAAAGTTAGTTATTGCAAAGTAGTTATTTTTAATTGACTGCTTTATTTAAGTTTGAGAGTGATATTTTAGGGTATCTCTCTATTTTGGCCTTGACCCATAGCCAGAGGATATTGTTTTATGTAATATAAATGGTAACTCCACTGGGGATTCTCCCTTTTTGGGTCATTGGGGGTACTTGTGGTTTGTATTTATTTTGAATATATTTTGTGTCTTTGACCATTATCTAGCATTCTCTTCATTTTTCAATCCTTACTAAGTCTTCCATACCCTTTTCTCTCAAGTTTGAGAGTTTTTTATTTCGTGTACATGCTTTTATTTGAGTACAGACACATACATACATCAATTTTCTTGAACACAATTGTGTACATATGATATTTGTCTGTGTGAGAGTCGTGTACATGTTTTGGGTTTGATTTTTCTTCTCTTTTCAGATCACTGGAAGTTGGGTTGTGGTACTATAGTGTCTTCCTAGATCCTGTTAGTATTTGGAGCTTGATTTTTGGTTTCAGAAATTGTTTCTTTTGTTTCAAGATTATAAGAAAAGTAAAAAAAAATATCAACTTTCTTGTTTTTTCAAGGTTGCTTTTGGATTTTGATGGTTTTAGGTCTTGAGAAAGATTCATCAGATGTATATTGCACTCTAACCTATTCTTATAGTTCTTTATAGGGTGTTTGGTCATTTATTTGCAATCTTTCTTTCCTTCTACTTTATTGTTTTATTGATTTACTTATATAAACAAAAGTATAGGAGCGTGTTCTTGTGAACTTTCTTCCTTACCCTTTGCATTTGAATTTAAAAAGAAAAAAAAAATGTATGCATGTTTTCTTTCGGAATTCGCTCTTGTACCTTTTAGAAAAAAAAAAATGTCGATTTTCATTTAGGGTTAGTTTCTAGGGTGAATTTTTATGATATAAAGTGAAAACATAAAAAGTTTCATTTTTTATTAACTTAGTGCATTACATAAGCTATTGTAGATTTCAATCAAATTGTGCATTGCATCAAAAATGAAAATTTTTCATTTTCATTGCATTGAAAAGGAAACCTTTCTCTAAAAATGAAGTGCATTCATAATCTATATATTACACCTCTTTCTTTTGAATAATTTAATCTATTTTATATCAATAATATTCTTAAAGTGTAATTGTTTTTGTTTCTGCAAGCGTCAATACAAATCATTGAGTTTCACATCCATTCCTTTTTCACTTAAGAAACAACCATCAAAATGAACACTAATAACTAAAATCAATTAGTAACCTTTTTCTAGGGTTCACCAATAGCTTAGGCTAGGGATTTGGATTAGGGTGGAGAGTAAATTCTCCAGAGCCAACCCAAAGCAAACATACGATTCTGTGATAGGGGGAGTAAATCCAATTTCCGTAAAAGTATAGCCGAGAAGATCCTCTAACATAGGTGTAAAATATGAGGTCACGTGAAGGAGAGGCTAAGAGATAAATCATCCAAAGATTAACTAAATATAGTGGAGAGAACGTATTTGGGGGTTTCACTGGTGCCCTTACCTCTGGGAGAAGCGGTTCTTTCTAAGCTTCGTGCTTTGTTACCCTGCCCATGCATTTGATCTCGACTGTCGACTATACCCCTCGAGCATTAACTATGACATGGTATCCCTATTTTCTCTTCCTAAGTGTCATAGAGGTGACTACGGGGGGTTTCCTATGGTACATAAGACATAATTTTTATCACACTTTTTAGAACTCCTAGAGGGTACCCCACGAAGTGTGGGTACTTGCACTAGATAAGGCTAGTTAGCGAAGGTTAGGGTAACTATTTCAAATTCCTTCATTCATCATTTTGTCGGACTTAATCAACTCGTACCATTGTACAAAAGGTCCTTAACTCACTTTGTTTCTATTGTGATCTTAGGACCTAATCCACCTAAGTCAAGATATCAAAAAAGGTTTTTTTTCTTGGCCTGTATATTTTAGGGATTTTTCCTTTTTAGTGGTGTTCTCTCTATGCATAGAAGACTTAGGTGGGTTTGTTGGCCATCACCTTGAATATTTGGTTTAAAGTGGTTAATAAACCGATGCGTCGATCATAGATATTTCAAGGTCTTCCTCCAAAAGAAGTTCCTATAAGTTCTTCACCTCCTCTTAGACATCAACTTGATCTAATAAGAACTTTTGTATCAGTTAGTCCAATTCGCTTTGTAGAAATTGAGGACACATATACAAATTCCTCTCCACCAGAGGTTACTCGTGTCTCATACCTTGAATCCAAAGGCTCCATTTGTCCATTTAATCCTTCATTAACAACATTTGAAAGTCTAGTTATTTTTCTAATTTCATCTCCTGGGTGGGCTGTAATGGAAGGCACTTCAGAAGTGTCTGGGTAGGGGATCTCTACAACCCCCATGTAGGAAATTGTATTTGGAGTAATTATTCCTCCTGGTATTTCTGAACAAATGACTATCGTGGCTCAATCCATGACATCTACATATGTCAGTAGCTTTGTGTCATTGATATTTGGGTCCACTCAACCTTTGAGTGTTGCCTCTTCATCGCTACCTTTAGTATCTAACACTTATTCTTGAAATGTTTTTTGTTTGGAATGCAGAACGTGTTGGTTGAATCTCAACCGAATCCCCAAGTTTCTAGCATTAGTGCCAAGAGTTATTCAACTCCTTTTCTAGCATATCTCTTTGGAAAACCCCTAGGTCGAGAGTGAGTTTTTTCCATCCTCGGGTATTAATCCCATTGTGGGAGGGGTCCCTTCTCTAAGTAGTGGATTTCAATATGTTGTCACGTCATCTACATCCAACCCATCACATTCTTCAATGGATTTGGTAGAAATCCATTTTCCTCATTGCAAGTGCCACTAGGGGGAAACCCTTTCCAATCATCTTGGAACCCCTCATTTGGATATGTTGTAACATAATGTGCATCATCTGGGAACTATCGTTTTAATTTTGGTAACTAGTTTAGAAGGTGATTTCCTCCTTATGGTCAGGGATTTCAACCTTCTTATCAAAATCCTAGCTTTCAGGTGAACTCTTCCTGGAAACCTAGTGCCAATAAAAATCCAAGTTATTTTTTTCCTTACTCCAACCAACCCAAGGGTACCCCCTCTAGAAGTTGAATTATGATGCAACAACCAAGGCTCCCCTTCCTGAAAAATTTTAATTTTCTAGATATTTCAAAGTTGATGAATGAACCCATGTGTTACGATCCTAATTGGGAAGCTATCCAAACCGAACTTCCTTCTAATATTCCCAAATTCGAAGGAAACATTGGTGAATACCCTGGTGATCATGTCATAACTTTACACCTATGGTGTTCATCCAAATCATTGAATGATGATTCTATTCACTTATTCCTCTTTCAGCATACTCTCATAAGAGTTGTTGCTAAGTGGTATATTGAGTTTAAGGGGGAAGCCTATCGCACATTTCATGACTTGGTGTTAGTCTTTCTCATTCACTTTCAACTCCCAGTTCACTATGATGTTGGCACTAATATATTGTCAACCTTTCATAAGAATAATTCCACTTATATATCTGATCATATTCAAGAGTGGAAAAGAAGAAAGATAAATTTTAAGGCATCCATTCCTTCTGATTTCCTCTTGGAGTGGTTTTGGAATTATTTGTTTCCTTATATCTCCAAATATGTTTCCACTTTCAAAGTAAATATGTATGAGGAAGATATCTTCAAGGCCCAACAACTACATCTGATTTATTCTTAGTCTGGGATCCTTTATGAGATCATTCTAGATGGGCTGAGCTCAAATATTGACCTTCCAAACCAAGTCTCGGATCTCATGTTGATGGAATTGTGGGTTTTATTAAAATCTCTCCCCATACTTGGTCTCAAATGAAATTAGACAACT
The DNA here is from genome assembly GCA_900067695.1 of Picea abies. Classification (NCBI taxonomy): domain Eukaryota; kingdom Viridiplantae; phylum Streptophyta; class Pinopsida; order Pinales; family Pinaceae; genus Picea; species Picea abies. The sequence continues at coordinate 5,521 of CBVK0101487192.1, forward strand.
CTCAATCGAATCTTCTATGTCTGGTAAAGCTCCTGCTTCGACCTCCCCCTCCCAAATGTCACATGTACTTAGTGTGAAAATGATGAACCCAAAAGGTACCCAACAACCTCGTGGGAAAAGAAAGGGTAAGGATAAATGGGGAGGGGTGATAATAAAAATTCCAATAAATCACATTCTAGTTATGATGGGGGAATGAAGGAAAAGAGGAAGGTTAAGTTTCACTATAATCTTTCAAAGGAATATAACCTCACTCACAAATTCCCCAAGATAGAAGAATCACATATATTGTTGACACAATAACAACTTGTCGTGTTGACCAATATGTTTCCTCATGGAAAAAATATGGCTTTATGATATTCATCTAATGTTGGGAATCAACAGGGTTGTAACCAAGGTACTCTTCCACTTGATCAAACACCACTGAATCTCTAAATTCTTAGCTTGGATTCCTATCTGCAGACTTGAGCATGTAATTACGATAATCCCAAGTCTAGTTCAAAGAGTAAGGAATGCTCTAATTAGAAAGGGCCTATTCATATCAAGAATCCTTCTATGATTGATCCTATGCCTCGCATACCAAAGGGTATGTTCAAGAGGGTGTCACATAATCTAAATTCTGGGGCTTCTCAAAATTATTCTATCAAGGAAGATTTGGCCCAATCGCCTTATGTGATGTCCATTCTCAAGGTTCTACAAAGTTTCTTGTCACAACAGAGTGCATTTCTTTCTGCTATCAAGGCTATAGATGCTTCTAGCTCAAATTTCATCGTGTTTGACCTTTCTAATGTCAAAAATCACCTCCCTTATCGTGTCACATTTTAGATTCAAGTGGTGTATGCCACGAAAAATGTTTTTAGGATGGTGATTGATGAGGGAACATCAGTGTGTGTGATGTCGCTTTCTTGTTTGAAAGTGGTTAGCTCTCTAGAGCCTACTATGTCCCCTACTCTTCTAACTTCATTTTATGGTCATTCCTTTTAGCCCCATGGGATTCTTTCCTCCTTTCCCATACAGTTGGGATGAAAAACCTTGTATGTTGAGGTGGAATTAGTCAACCCTCTGCTCAACTACAACCTTTTTTTAGGTCGCAGTTGGGCTTATACCATGAATTTTGTCATATCTTTGGTTTTTCGAGTTATTTGTTTTCCTTATGAAGGAAAAAGAGTGACTATCAACCGATTTTCTTTTATTCATTCAAACTCAGATATGAGTTTGAGATATAACGTCCTATTAATAGATGGTTCCCAAGAAGTGTTTAAAAGTGTTGGCATTGGAATATATTCTTCATTGATGGTAACTTCTACTATCCCAACACCAATCTCGTACATTAGCTCCGCTCCGAATAGCTTGAACTCAAAAGTTTCATTAGTTCCCAAGTCTCAAGTGCACCATTTTTGAATGATGTACTTTGAAGATCCTTAGATTCTACCATCCCCATCCAATTTGATAGAAGGGCTCAAGCATGCAGAAATGGAAAATCTATTGTCTACAACAGAGATTTCCTATCAGTCTTTTCAAAAGGCTACAACAAACTCATATCCAACTCCTCTTCAGACAAAGGATGTTGATGATCTTTCGATTCCCATTTGGGTGGATAACTCTTCTCATTCTGCTTATTATATGGAGATAGTGTTTCCCTTTGATGAGGCTATTTTAGAGGAAATGACAGGTCCTGAGAGGCCTTGGGAGGATTTACATCATGGATCATATTTCCTTCTGGAAATTGATCACATTGAAAGAGGAGATCTTCGAATGATAATATTGATAGAACCATTAACACTTTAGTAAAGAATGGTGTTTACGTTGAAGGTAACATGGCCAATATTTCAGAAACGATCCCTATCAACATATCCAATGATCCCAATGTAATGGAAAATGTTCTCATTGGTGTGGATTGTTCTCATGAACTGATATGTGACTATACCTCCTTTTTTAAGGAATTTCATGAAATTTTCTCTTGGTCATATGAGGATATGCTAGGGATATACCCTTGCATTGTTGAACATGAAATAAAGAATTATGATAATTCTAAGCTTGTTCAAAAAACAAATTAGGCCAGTTAACCCTAAGAAGGCATCTTCCATATAGGTTGAGGTTGAGAAGCTCCTCAAAGTGAGTTTTGTCTACCCAGTTATGCTTACTGAATAGGTATCAAACCCTATTCTAGTTGACAAGAAGAAAGGAACCATCCGTGTATGTATGGATTTTATGGATTTGAACAAGGATTTTCCAAGGGAAAACTTCCAAACACTGTTTATTGATGAAATTATCGATGAATGTGTGGGAAGTGAGATATTTTTCTTTATGGATAGATTCTCTGGATACTATCAAATCCAAATTAAACCCAAGGATCAACATAAAACTGCATTTATTTGTCCTTGGGGAAATTTTGCATACCGCAAATTTCCCTTCGGTCTTAAAAATTTTCGGGCTACTTTCCAACAGGCCATGACCTTTTCCTTCCATGACATGAAATACATTGTCAAAGCATATTTGGATGATCTAGCTTCTCATTCTTGTTGTAGATTTGACCATCTAAATCACCTCTTCCTTGTGTTCTAGAGATGTCATTATTTTTTCATTTGGTTGATTCCACACAAATATAATTTTTTGTTACTTCATGATGTCCCCTTGCCTTTATCATTTCAAACAAAGGGATCATGGTGGACCCTTTAAAGGTTGAAGAAAACGTCCAGTTGCCTCCCTCACTCATTGTTTGTCAACTTCAAAGTCTCCAAGGAAAAGAAAATTTCCTTCATCGTTTCATCGCTAATTATGATGAGATAACTAAGGTTTTCATGCATTTGTTTAAAAAATGGGTCTCTTTCAAATGGGATACTTACACGCAAAGATATTTCAATGCATTGAAAAAGGCTCTAATGCCTTCCCCTCTCCTTAGTTTGCCAAATTTTACTCGTGAATTCTTGTTGTACCTAGAGGTGTATAAATCGACTATGGGTATGGTTTTGGTGCAAGAAAATGATGCGCTTATTAAGAAGTTAATTTATTACCTGATTCATGGCTTGGTCTATGTTGAGTTACGATATTCACATGTTGAGAAACTGGCTTTAGAAACCATCCATGTTGTCTATAGACTCCAACATTACATTCTCCTCCATAAAAAAATTGTTATTGCAGATGTTAATCCTTTCTAGTATGTCTTGACTCGTCGTATCATCAACAAGAAATTCAACAAATGGATTGTGATTTTACAATAATTTGACTTATACTTCACGTTGGAAAAGTCCAAAAAGCCATTTTTTTTGCAGAGTTGATGTTATAGTTTCCTAGGGAAGATAAAGAGGAAATGTTTTAGGACTCATTTATGGATGAATATATCTTCTTGATATATTCTATTGATCCTTGATATGGAGACATTATTTATATCTCTGGACTTTGAATTTTGACCCGCAATATTCGAGAGATGAGCAATGAGGCATTCTCCATGAAGCGAAATATTATCTCATGATCAGCAATACCTTGTATCACCATGGTGTAGACTCAATTTTACATTGTTGATTGACTCACGAAGAAGAAGAGTTCATATTAAATTACTCTCACAGTGGCGCATGTGGATTTCATCTCTTTGGTTTGGAAACAACCCAAACAATCTTGCATGCTGGATATTTCTAGACGACGATCTTCAAAGATTGTATCGAGGTGGTAAACAAATGTCATCAATGTCAATTTTTTACTTGTAAGATACACATGCATCTTGATATACTTTTTCCAGTCATCATCGACCCTTTTACTAAGTGGGGTGTTCATTTCATGACATGTCACCCACCTTCGACATTGTTACATCATTGTGGTCAGTTATTACTTCACAAAGTGGTCAGAGGCCATGCCTACTTAGTCAAGAAATGTTGAGACTGTTGCACTTTTTATATTCAATCAGTTGATTTCTTGGTTCGACGTTCCAAAATATATTGTCACCAACCATGACAATCACTTCCATAAAATAAATGATGTCAAAACTCGCATCAAAATTGGGTTTTAGGTAGGAGAATTTGTCTCCATATTACTCATAGTCAAATGGCTAGGTGGATGATGTCAATAGTATCTAAATACCATTTGTTGGCTTGCAGTACGAATACCCTAGCTTAATCATCTATATACCAAAAAAACCCTTAGACACTGGCCCTTTCGGCATCACCTGCGAGCAAGTGAAGTCTTACCCGAGGCATCTAGAGGGGATGCAGGAACCAAGGTTCTCAAGCGATGAAGGGAAGTAAGGAATTCAACATATCTTTACTAACCATGTACTCATGTGCACAAATTCCATTAGTTAACAACTACTTAAGACTCAATATATTCTATGTGCTAGATTCTCCTACTTAACATTCATTTACTCACTAGTTACTTCAGTCCGTGACATTATAACATGAACAATATATTCAACATAATTAAGCATATATCACCATTTCATCATAACATTAAACATCATAACATGCAAATATAACACATCACAACACACAGGTTTAATGTGGTTCACCCAACTTGGGCTACGTCCAAAACGACTGGATTCTTTTATTAGTCATTGATAATTCTCCTACAACTGCACACTTGGCTACAAAATATGCAACAGTAACATTTCCCAAACCAGCCTAGACATTTGGTTGCAGTGCGAGCTTCACTCCTTATTCATACCTCAAAACCTCGTCCACCGCTCGACTCAACTTACCCAAAAATCACATAGAACTTCATACATGTCGAACCCCTCTACCCAAAATCCCTTTACATATTTATACATCAAAATAGGGCTAAATTTGTTACCAAGTGGATAAAATGTCCAACAGTCTATGACCATTTTCCTCCTTTTTCATGTTTCTATGTCGCATGTCTTTTTGTTGTGCACTTTAACTCCTTAAAGTCCGCTCCCATCACGTGCTGAGTCCATCTTCTAACTTCCATTTCTACTTTGTCTTATTTTGGCACAGATCCCAAAACTTATCCAAATTGCCTATCTAGTAGATCCCCAACACTCACCTTTGGCTCATCCCAAGCCACTCATGCGACATGCCTTCTTCTAGTGCACCATGAATGTTTAGAAGGTATCCTTTGCTAACGTGACCTTATCCTTTACTTCTATTTCCTTCTGTAAAATTTGGTCAACTATTTCTACAATGACCCGAGCCTACATATTCTCAACACCTTCATCAACTGCATGTTTGATTATACTTTGAAATGTTGCTAAGTCTTTTGTCACTCTGTATGCTTCATCCTATAGTACTTCTATCTATTGTGTCTGAGCCTGTTTCTCTTCCCTTAGTTGATTTATTTCTGAATACAACTTTATGTTCTCATTCATCGTTGTTACCACCTTTGCGGGCAGTACTGTGCCCGTCACTTCCTTAAACTTTTGTGTATTTTCCTATGCATCTTGGATCTTCTAACTGATTTCCTGTTTCTCCTTATCTTCACTAATTTGTGTTTAGGAACCCATAGTCTTTGTATAAATTTGAGCGCATTCTACTTCAAAAGTATTTATACTTTCCACCATTGTTGTCACAGTTTTCTCCCCTTTATCCCTCTCTTCAGGTGGAGTGCTTGGTGTCAAATTCACTTCCAAGTCAACTATTCATGCACATAAGCCCTAAATGGCTTCACTTATATTCATTACTTGGACTTAGACTGAGGCCCTCTTCTCCATTTGAGCCTCTAGGAGTTCTTGATATAACTTCTTGAATTCTTGTTGCATTCTTTCAACCTTTTGTGTGGCCTCATTGCACTCCTTTTTAACTTTGTTGTACTCCATCTCCAATGCAAAATTTTATGGCATAACCTTCACCAATTTGCTCTAGGTCTTCTATGTGACCACTTTCATCTCTTACATTGATCTCATCTATAGTTCCTACAATACATCCTTTGGCAGTTATGATAGCACTAGGTCAATGTGACCTAGTTCTCTGGCTTGTTCTTTCATCTCTCTTGTGGGGAATTCTACTAACGCTGTCACTAGATTAATCAATATTTTGTTCTCCTACACTTAACAAGGACTGGGAGATTGTTGGACCTACCTCCCTTGTATTGGTAGTGGTTGTTGTTGGTTCCTCCTTCATCTATTTCCCTAACGCAATGTTGGCTACTTCTAGTAGTTGTCACAATTCACCCATATGTTACTACATTTGTTTGTTAATATATTCATGTTGTTGTGTTGCACGATGAAACATGTTGGCTATGACTTCCTTCACTAGATCTCATATATTCTCCAAATATTCATCTTTCAAAGCCTGGATAGCCACCTCCTAGAGGACCTTGTGCTTTGTTCCTTGTGGAACAAATCTCCCTATCTTTGGTTCTTTTCTCTTCCTCTCTATGCACGATGTTGTCTGGTGAGTTGTTTTTCCAGTACCATTTTCTTTTTCTTGTGTGTCTCCTTCTTCTTCATCATCATTAACCTCATGTATTTTCAAGTTTTGGTTCTCTGATGGCCCTACTTCTACTGGAAAAATCTTCCACTCATCTTTCCAATCGACCATAATATGGCCCATCCCTTCTTTAGTCAGTCTATATTGTGTTGGCAGTCATTGTTGATCTAGGTCCTTATTTGCTTGTACATACATGTGGTGATGCCCTGCCTTAAATTACGCCACTACCTTATATGCATCAACCGATTATTGTGCTATGTGTGGTGTCCTCTAGATGTTCTCCCTGATAGTTTCCTTATAAATATAAAATGTGACATTAATGTCCATTTGGCGCGCCTTATGTGTAGTATACCATAGGTTATGATATCGCGCGACGAGACAAGGCTTCTCTGTGACTCCCAAAAATTGACCATCAGATGGCTCCTCCAAGATGATAACACTATCAAATTAGTAACCAAGCATAATGGAACTCGGTCTCCTTATCCTGTGCTTCCTCACAATCAATTAAAAATTGGCTCAATAAGAATGTCACCCGGTTCATCTGGACGCCCTCTACACATATTTTTGTTGTCATTATCACTACTACTGGCACTTGATATTTTTTTCACTTTATTAACAACTTACAGTCTAAGGATTTTGTCACAAACCTTACCATTGGGTCGTATATGATCACAATGTCCAAACCGTGCTATCCATGAAATGTATGGAATTTTTAATTCATGCTCTTAGCTAGATATTTTTCATTCTTTTTGTCATAAAACAACATGGATGGGTGCTACCCCTGGGACGGAATACCGATAGTATGTACTATCATATATATATAAATGGAAACTGCCATATCGAGACACATATATCCCCCATGCACACAACTTAGCAACATTTTTACACACACATTGATCTCTTGGCTCCGTTCAAAATGGGGTATATTGAATAGGTTTAGAAGACCTTATTTATTCAACCCCGTATCCCACATCTAGATGACTATCATATGAGTCTTGGAACTAATGGACTTCATAAAAAAATTACTGGGTACTAACTCTAAAAACTTATTCTCATCGGCGATGTCATGGTAAACATACTTTAACGTGGGTATCGGACCTAACATGTCCCCTTCTACAATCATGCCTTATAGAATTTGTGGCTCCACGAGCAGATACTTTATGTCCCTCTGTAAATGGACCTGTTTTGTTGATGGATTTCTCAATGGGATATAATCCCTAGAAATATTGATGTTGATGACAATGCCTCCTTTGTCTCTTCTACCACCAGTGGTGTTGCAGGTTGATGAAATGGTTTCTTGGGTACTCATGTTGACATTGATGTTGCCTTAGGTGGTTCCATCTTCATTTGCGACACTAGTCTCTACTTCTAATTGGTTCTGTAACTTCAGATCTATAACTTCATATCTGTAACTTCAGCTCTGAAACTCATCTTTCTATGCAAATTTTGAATGACAATAACCTTCCCCCATCAACCCTATGTCTGATTTTATACTTCATCACTAGTTTTAGCTTCCCTTAGTACCTAAAATTTCCATCCAATCCACTAGTGGTTGGCATTCATTATCTCCCTTAATGTTCCATTACTCTGTATCTTCGGTGAATTCTCCATTAGATTCTGCAATATATCAAGACCTTCTGGCCTTTATGCATTTATTATTACACAGTGCCACTACTTCACCATCATGGTATATATTTATTGCACATCCCATCATGGATTGTCTTAAATTCTCTTATTTGTCATTTGTGCAATTTCTTCTCTCTACGCGATCTCTTCTCTTTTTGCGATCTTTTCTCTCGGCATGATCATGTTTCCTTCGTCTGTGTGGTTTTATGCCTACTTCTTTCTCTTCTGCAACACTTTCTTGCTTTTCCTTTTTACTTGCTACTCTTAACTTCTTAGACTTTTTCCACTTTTGAATTCTTTTCTGAACCATTTTCTTAATTTTTCCTATTTTACTTGCTTTTTTTTTCTTTTTTTGCCTTTTCTTTCTATAGTACACTATGATACAAGTTAATTTGTGTAGCTTTACTAGTACGCGGAAGGATGACCGTCCTTGTACACTTCCAGTTGACTCCCATTCACTAGTCCTTCCACAACTTGTCCATCCAATTATTATAGTTGAACAACACCTGTGCCTGTTACATATCTGATCACGTATGGCCCTAGCCAGTGCATCCTAAACTTTATTGGATTCTATAAGAAATTAATGTCATAGAGCAATACTAGATCTCCTATCTGGAACTTCTTTTGCTTGGTGTATCTATCATTCCATGCCTTTTCATATGCCTTATGTACTTGTTGATGGAACCCTGCAACAAATCGGTCTTCCTCTAATATCAATAAATGTGATATTTTTTCTTCTAATGTGCCAAAATCTGTAAGGTTTTCCATCATGCAAATGTGAAGACTCGATAGAAGAAAATCCATGGGAATGAATGCTTCCTAACCATACGTTGATCTAAAAGGTGTATGATCAGTCAACTTCTTGTATGTAGTTCTATAATCCCAAAGCACTGCATAAATACTTAATTCCTAGTCATCCTATACTATATTACAAACCTTGGTCAATGCATTCTCCAATATCTTATTGAAATCCTTCACAACTCCAATTCTGAATCTGGAACTCTTTTTTTAATGCTACAATTGTCTTTATCAAAAAGTGAGTCCCTTGATTGCTCATAAGTACTTTAGGGCACCCAAACCTTGTCACTATGTTCTCAAATAAGAACCATGGAGTTGTCTCTACGCTGCAATATGTAATTGGTTCTTCCTCTTCCCATCTTGTCAACTAGTCCGTTGCAGTAATTATGTACCTAGATCATGATCTCCTCACTAGTGGGTAAATTGGTTTGAAAAAATACACTACCCATATGTAAAATGCATGCAAGGTAATTTTTGGATTCAAAGGAATCCCATCCATTCGCTACGGTCTTCCTACTCTCTGACATACATCGCATTTGACAATATTCCTTCATGTCCCTATGGTGGGTGGGCTACCATAGCCCTTCCTACAAGATATTATGCACTATTTCCTTTCCCAAATAATTTTCTCCTGAAATGATATTATGCACTATTTCCTTTCCCAAATAATTTTCTCCTGAAATCCCATTATGTGCCTCTACTAGATCATCGGTCTCTCATGTTCTAGTACATAATGTCATAGTATCCCATCTATTCCCAACTAGTATAAATTTCCTACAATCAACTGATATGCTTCTTTAACCATGAGCTTCTTTTTCTGTGCTATTGTAATATCGTATGGAGTCAATCCTGTGCTCAAATATTGGGCAATTTTTGCAAAGTGGTCGTCTACCATATGAACTGAGAATAAATGTGTGTTTGGTAAACTATCATCTAGGTTACCTATGTCTTCTCCTATCAGGATCACGATAAATGGTCTTGTCCTGCATTTAATTTCCCTAGCTTCACAATAACTCCAAAATCATACTCTTGGAACAACAATAACCATCTAC
>CBVK0101487198.1:0-23682 GCA_900067695.1 Picea abies
AGGGGCACTGGTAGTAGGGGATCTTGGTCAAAGGATTATCTCCATATTTTCAGGAAGTCAAATCATTGGTGGTAGAGTATTACAAAGAGAATTTTGGCATTCGATGCGAAGATTTCTTGCAAGTTATCCAAAATCAATTAAGTTTATTTTTAGATATTTGTTCCATATTGTTTGTAACTTCTATTTATTTCATCATTTTCCATGTAATAGGGGATCCTATGAGGAGGAAGTTGGATTTCAGTATTTTTGGAGTGAAAGAGAGGATGGTCTATATTTTTGAAGCTTAATTATGCAAACTTTTACACTCAATAATTTAAGCACCCTGATGGTCAAATTGTGCTTTTATGTCTCTTTTTATGTTAGTCTTATTTGAATGCAATTGAAGCTTTTGCAATGCATTAACTTAGTCTTGAACAATATTAATTTACCTATTTCTTGGGTTGCATTTAAGTATTTTTTTTTCAGGCTTAGAATGATATTTTGGGTTTGAAAATCTTTTGCTTATGAGTAAACAAATTGTTGACTTATAATTGTGTTATCTTGCTATATTCATCTTTGTTTATGCTATTGTGTATTTGATTCACCAGAGTGAATTCCATTGACAAAGTAAAGGATTGTTTATCATTAAAACTATTCATATATTTTGATCAAACCATACCCATACTACTTTCCAAACTACTTGATCCACTATCTTTACCAACTAAAAACCCATTTCAATAACTGAGGTGCCCTAGCTTGCCCCGTAGCAGTTAGGAACAACTTTAGGGACTAATAGGTCCGATGACCTTTAATCTTGCTCCTTCAAAAATCATTTCTCTTTTCTTCAAGTTAATAATCGTCTGATTGTCGAAGTCCCAATCCAATCCGAGCAATGTTGGATATCGCTGAATGTTGTCTATGATATAAATAATCTCGAAGTCAACAACGATGTGCACTCCATCTATGTTAACAAGTACTCCTGCTACTTTCCTGATTGGTATTATCTTATGTTGGTTTTCCAACCTCAACTGAATAGTTGACCAAACTAGCTTCAATTTCCCCATCATTTCCCATGTCTATCTCAGAAGAACATTGACATCTGAACCTAAATCCAAGATGACATTACCCATGTCATATTCTCTTATCTGTGCACTTAACCTGAATTCTTTGGTTTTCCTCTTCTTGCGCAAGACTTGGTTCACTTCTTTCTATGTCGTGGTACTTCTTTTCCTAGGGTAAAATGATCAATCATTCCATGCAATACATTCAACGTTGTTTCATATTGCATCAATTCTAAGAAGCTCTTTAGAAATTATTTCAAAGTATTTACCTTTTGTTGACACTTGAATCTATTGGGACTGAAACGAAAACCTCACGGGAATACAAATCCCCCTGCATTTTTGTAAAGGTGGTACTCCTCTTTGTTTCAAGATTTTCTTGGAATTCTAGATTTTCAAAATAATATAGGACTTTGAGAAAGTCCAACGTGAAATTCAAAGAAATATAAATATTTCCGTGATTTTTTTTTTTTAAAGGAGTTCCTGAGAGATGACCAGGAACCTCACACATCACATATTTGAAATAGATAGGAAAATTTTCCTCACATCCATCATAGTTAAAATAAAGATTTTTGATCACATAAAATAAAATAAAATGGTCTGCACAAATAAGAGAACTTTAATAGAGTAAACACATGTGGAGATCAAATAAAGAAAAATAAGAGAACTTTAATAGAGTAAACACATGTGGAGATCAAATAAAGAAAATGATAGATCAATATCAAATATTTTATACTCAAAACTCAAAGTTATAAAATAGAGTAAAAAATGATCCTGAAATAGTTCTCTTAGGATTTCTAAAAGATATTGAGTCTGTTACAAAGATTTGAAATTTAAATTTGTTTGTCCTTAGGACTGGGATTGGGGATTCCACAGACCATAAATAAAATATAAAAAAGAAGTAAGTTGTGGAAATAAGATGTTGAGCGATGATAGAGTAGAAAGACCTGAAAAGAAGACAAGAAGAAGTTATCAGATTTTGGTTAAACCTTTATAATCAAAGAAGTAGAGTAACCAGATGAAAAACTGATAAAGAAAGGAAGATGTGATCAACATAAACTTGCTATGATGGTCTCACCCTCGTTTACTTACTTGCTGTTGTCCTTTTATTTTCCTCATTGATGGTTATAGGAACCGTATCAATTGTTGCTTCTTGTCATTTTTTGGTTAATTTATCAGTTGTCTTTTTAAACCAATCTTCAATATAGTTTTTCATTGGTGCAACATTTATTTCATGCCTTATTTTCATATTGAATATTTCGCCTTCAAACTCTCTGAAGTCATGAGAAATTCCATGTATTTACTCCTCGATATCTTGATTCTTCACGGAATAATCAACCGACAAATTGTCTATCTCTTCTTCATTATATTCAACTATGTCAAAAAAAAAATCAATTGATAAATCCTTTAATATCTCAACTTGTTCATCAAATTGTTGCTTTGTCATAAACATTGAATTGAGAATTAACTTAAGATCTTGTACTTCATCAGTTGTCCCTACCATATCTATTTCTGTGAGTCTTTTGAGCTATTCTTCTCTTTTTATTATGGCTTTGTTGCATGCTTGGACAATGTTATTCAAATTCTTGATCTTTTCCTTCCAACAAGCATTCAAATGTTTAATTTGACTTGGAGAAGGAATATCCTCTTCTCTTCTTCTCATTTTTGTCATGTTTCATAATTTTAATCCAAATGGCAATATAACTTCAGCATAAAACCTTCTTCATTCTTTAAATCAACTTGTAGATACTCATGAAAATAATGTGTCCTTAAGCCAAAAGAAACAATATTTTTTGATACCTCCCATGCTTATGTTATCAATGCCATTCTCTTTTTAAATTTTTTTCTCTACATAACTTTGGACTGTTGTGAGTAAACTAGAAGATCCTTTTAACTTAATAGTGGGTGTAGGACTGTTGTGAGTAAACTAGAAGATCCTTTTAACTTAATAGTGGGTGTAGTTGGTTTAACCATTGACAAAGGACTTGCTAGGATTGGAAGAGGCATTAAGGAATTTTATAATTCTCTGATCCTTTCTTTTAACTTAGCATTTTCAGCTTCCAAACCATCAACATAATCGTCAAGAGAATCCTCGGTTTCCCTATAGATTTTGGAAATTTGGGATGGCTGCATGTCCTTTAGGTCGAGCTATGAGCAATATTTTCCCTTTCTATTATTCTCGTTAGTTCTTTCTACAATCAATTTTTTCGAATCCTTATAAAAAACATCACTTTGAAAAATGAAGGATTCTTCTTCACTAAAGGTCTCATTTGCAACAACTTCCAATAAAGAATTTTGTTGAGCCATATTTTATGGTTGTTCCATTGCGGGAAATATTTTCTCAATATCTAATTCTAGCTCTATGTCCTCTAGAGAAATGTTTTGGATGTCATTTTCTATAAGATTATCCTCTTTCTCTTGCACCAAATTTTTATTTTTCTTTCTCACAGGGATCTTATGTGAACTCTCGATTTTCCTAGGGGATGATTCTTCTCTCCCCCTCCACTTGAACTATTGTTGACAACCTTTCTAACTGGGTGAGCCATTGGAGCATTGCTCCGGGATGTGGTAATCTTGGGAGTAACAAATGGAGACTAGGTACTTCTTTCACTGGGACCTTTTCCTTTTTTATTATAAAAATCATTAGTATTGAGTAATGTTTCTAGGTCACCTGCATCATGTACATGAGTACTTTGGTTGTTACCTTCTTCTTCTTCATTCAAGATAGCCTGGATGAACGAGTTATTGAATCCCACCGAAAGCATATGTTCTACAAATATTTTGTTTGGATCAAATCATTTTATCTTTTCAACATACTTTAAATTCACATTATTGAAATGATTTGCAAACTCGTCAATTTTATTTGTGTTTCTGAACATGAAATCTCCAATCTTCCATGGAAAGGGGATAAATTTATTTTTCCTTTTTTCATGGAAAACATGTAGCCAAAAGTTGTATTTCCTTGCCACATTTGTAATGAATAATTTTTCAGATACATGATACGGGAGAAAAGAAGGTTTTTCTTTTGAACAAAATATCCTTATGACACTATGATTTTCCATTTGATATATTGTTCCTTTTTTCTCTAAGAATCTTTTAGCTTGGTCAAATATCCTTGAAGTATTTTCTCCCAACAAAAACCTTTTTAAGACTGAAACAAAATCATTATAAAATTCATAAAAATACAGAGGGGTCTTATGTCTCCATAGTTCCTGATACCATAAGGTAACTGGATCTATTTCACGATTCACCCTCTTAGTTATGGTAAATTTTGGAAATTGACACCAATACACAATAAAAATATTAGATAAGAAGCCATAAATATTTTTTTTTCCTTTCTATAGTGTGATAACTGAGAGAAGATTTCAATAGAAATCAGTTTTCTCCAGTCAAATATGGCATGTTATTTTACTGTAAAATAGAGAATTTATGAAATCATGCAAGAGATAGTAGCAGTTCTTTCCTGACCTCTCAACTTGGTAAACAACCATGCAATTTCTCGATAGGGTTTTTTAAAAGACTCAACCTGGATCCCGATTATGTCTTCTGGAATAGATTATGGATTCTCCAAATATTCAAGCATGAGGTCAAGCCCATTGTTATGTTTCTTCAAAAAATATTTGTAGTCTTCTCCTTTGAAAGTAAGAGTCGGCTTTGGGAGCTTCAACATATTGCGAAAAACTTATGGTGAAATGGAAAATGGAGAATGATCTTGAAGTTGTATAATTCTATGGCTTGGAATTTACTTTTCCACACACCATGGAACAAGTTATTTATACTCAAAACCCTTAGGAGCACACCGAGCGTGAGCAATTCCAGAATCCCAAATTACGTCTTTCTATGTAGGAGGAGAGGAATAATATGAATATTCTCTTGACCATTGAAAGTTCTGGTCTTCACGACCAAAGATATTTAAAGTATCACCACAAAAACTTTGTCTAGATGATGCTTCCATAGGTTGACATGAGTATTCCTTTAGCTAGATGATAACCTAAAATAAATCTTTTTGGAGAGATCACGACAATTTAATCCCTTGGAAAATGGATATTTAATGTAATTTAATGAGTAATTCCTCGAGCCTTTCTCCATTAATGACGATATTTCCCGATCCTTCACAACAATTGTTATAATTAAACAACACTTAATGCATATTTGGAAAAGAAAGAGAACGGAGGGGATAGACGAGAGCGATTTTGAATATGGATTTTTTCATGAACCCGCCAACCCAAGAACCCATGATCCCGTGGTTATGGACGATCAAAAATATGTTAAGTGTAGAAAGGTGGTCGGTCAGAATTGCATGCAGAAGGAATAAAATACTTAGGTGCTCGACACCCGCTAGAAATATGATGATCAAAATGTAGATCACAGAACTTTATGTGAAAAGTGGATATCACATAACTTGGATTATGAGGGCTTGAACTCGCAAACCCGTGAAATTGAAAAAAAATGGCTAAGTGTAACAACAAACTTATGACATGGAAAAGTGGATGGAGATGAAGGTTAGCAAACCTGCCAACTTGCGAACCCGTTGATTACTTAAATATGACCAAGTATGGTAACTAGAAAGAGAGAGAATAAAGGATAAAAGGAATATGGAAAAGGGGAGGTGTAGAAGAGGGAAACAAAATGGAAAAAATAAGTTGAGAAAATATAATGGGGAAGGAAAACCCAGAAACAAGAAATGATATCAACAACTGGCTCCAACTGTGGGATGATAACCCCCTGTGGGTTGTCAAGAATCCAAAATATTCATGACCATGTTCTTCCATCCATTAGGATATAGAGTCGAAAGGTAAGGATATACAAACTAAGTAAAAGAAAAATTATGTCCAAGGAAATGAGAAAATTTCAGCCAAAGAAACCTTTTAAATGTTTCCCATTAATGGATTAGCATTTTACCTTTCATATCTTTGAGCATATAATAATTAAAAACCAAGATCTTTTCAATGATGTATGGTTCAGTCTAAAGTGCTTTGAGTTTTGTGTGCATCGATGGTTTCTCCTTAGCTTTGTTCCAGAGTAACACCAATTCATGCTTTTGAAAATTCTTTATGATTGCATTATGATAAAAATATCTTTTGATACTTTTATTGTCTCTAAGAAGTTATATTCAAGGCTTTACTTTGTTCTTCCTCCAGTTTCAATAACTTGTTCACTCTCTTTTGCATAGGTGAACTATCTTCTCCATCCTATGTATTAACTACAAAATTCAAGGAATTTAGCTCAAGGATAATTGGAATTTTTTCTTCTTTCCCATAAACCAATGTGTATGGAGACATCTCAATGTTGTCTTTTGGATTGATTCTGCTCGCCCACAATGAATCAATCAACTTCAAATGCCAATTATTTTGGTTCTTATCAATAGTTTTATTCAATATATGAATGAGTGTCTTATTAGTGGATTCTGCAATACCATTCCCTTGTGGATAATAATTTGATGACTGCCCCATAACAATCCCATATTCTCCGCAAAATTATGTAAAATTTGAGTCAATGAAAATCAATCCATTATCAGTGATGAATTTTTTCGGGACCCCGAATCTTGACAAAATATTATCTTTGAGAAACTTAATCAACTCTTCAGAATCAACCTTTTTTAATGCCACTGCTTCTGGGCACTTTGTAAAATAATCTGTAACAGTGAGGATATACGTATTTCCTTTACTTGACTTTATATTTATTGGTCCAATGACATTGAGTCCCCATTGGAAAAATGGTTGTTCCACAGATATAGGTTGTAATGGCATTGCAGATTTTTTCATTTTCCTTGAAAATTGTTGACAAGATACACATTTCCTTATGGTAGCATATGAGTCTTTAAAAACTGATGGCCAATAAAACCCAACTCTTATTATCTTATGGGCGGTGGCGGTAGGCGCAAAATTTCAACCACATATTCCTTCATGGAATTCCTTCATCAATTCTTGAGCTTTCCTTTCATCAACACATCTCAGCAATATACCATCATAATTTGTCCTGAACAATATATAAAAAATCATCACATATTGATTTGACTTCATCTTCAATGTTCTTCTCTCTTTAGGGTTGATGGTGACTGGAAATTTTCTAGACCTCAAGTAGAATACAATATATCTAGACCACTCTGAATCTGCCATGGGTTCTCCTACTAAGACTGAAATCACTCCATCCAAAGAATCACAATTTGCCATGATCTTACATAAACCTTGTCCTTTAATTTCCTTTAAAGCTTTAATTTCAATATCGTATTCTTGAATCTTTGCCACCCAGTTTACACACTTTCCTTCTCTCAATTGTTGATTTAAAATCATATTCACATGAGAGGATGGAACATACGCAATGACATGAGAATTTAGTATGTAAGTGTGAAAGTGTGCCACTGCTTTCACAAGAGATAGGGATTTCTTCTCCAATTTTGAATATCTAAATTCATAATCATGAAGGGTCTTGCTCATGAATTTGATTGGCAATTCTTCACCCTTGGTATTCCTCTGAGTAAGAATAGATGCAACAACCATTTCTGTAGCGAAAAAATAAATGATGAAGTTTTTTTGAAAATATGGGCTGATGAGGACTAGAGTTGTAGTGATTTATTTTTTGATATTATTAAAATATTATTGTGTATCCATGGTTCATTCAAACATTTTGTCCTTTTTAAACAATAAATTGATCAGTTTCACAATACTTGCATAGTAAGGTACAAATGTTCATACAAAGTTGATCTTGCCAAAGAATGATTGAATTCCCTTCTTAGATGATGGGGGGTTGAGTTATTTATATCTTTAACTCTTTTTGGATCTATTTAAATTTCTTCCTTGCACACAATATGACCCAATAGTTTTCCTTGAGCTACAACAAATAAACATTTCTTTGGATTCAAGGAAACACCATATAATTTACACCTGTCAAAAACTTTCCTTGGGTGGTGAATGTGATCGCTCCTTGTTTTTTAGTGTAATGTTAAGTCATCTTGATAATCCACCATGAATTTTCCTAGCAACCCCTCAAAATCATGATCCATAGCTCTCTGAAATGTATCTCCTTCATTTTTTAAACAAAAGGGCATCCAAGCATATGCATATGTCTCCCAAGGTGTTATGAAAGTTGTCTTTTCTCTTTCTTCTTCAACAACCAAGACTTGATTATACTCATAGAAACCATATAACATGGACATGTAGGCTGATCCCGTGACTGTTGGAGAAGAAAATCTATGTTAGGAAAATGATAATTATCCTTTATGCTTCATTTGTTAAGATCCTTGAAATCTACACACATTCGAATCTCCCCAGTCTTTTTTCTTACTATCACAGGGTTTTAAATCCAATCATAATGTATAATGGGGTAAATCATTCCATCCTTCTTTAATTTCTCCAATTCAACCTTTACCAATGGTTTTAATTTGGGGTTCATTATCCTTATCTTCTGCTTGACAGACTTTTCCCCTTCTCTCAAGGGAATAATATGTTGAAATATTGTTTTATCATATTCCTTCAAATCATCATAACTCCATGTGAACACATAAAGATATTCTTTAAATAAAGTGACATATTGATCAACTTCGTCAATTGTGCAATCAACTCCCAAATAGACATATTTTGGGGAACTATCAGTTCCAATATTAATTTTTCTTGTTTATTGGACCTTTCAGAGTGATGCTTCTTCCAGGAGGTTTTTAGCATGATCGTCTCTTGTAAAAAGATACTCACATTGGATACAATTCATCGAGACAACAATTATGTGATTGCCTTCATCTTCATCGTCATTCATAAAAAAAAAAATCCAATTCTTCATCATTCTCAAATACTTGTAAATACTCCTGATTATCAGGTACAGAAGGTCTAAATATCATTTTTACTTGAAAATATGTTTTTCTCTGAACATCATCTGGGTTTGACAGTGAGGCCACCAAATATAAAGAATTTTCCTTCTGATTTTTGTCCCTTGGGACGAAAGAAATGTTGAAAGAGATGAAGGCTTCCATAAATTCATTAACTCTTTTGAAATATAACTTGAGTCTTTATTTTTTAATATAATAACTCTAGTTAAATTGATTTATTACCAACTCAGAGTCGCATGTCACAATTAGATGCTCTATCTTCATTTCTTGTGCGAGAATCATTCCCTGAATCAAAGCTTTGTATTCTGCCTCATTATTGGTACATGCAAATTCAAGCCTAATAGCGTGTGGATGCACAGTCTTTCCTAGGTTTACAAGGACAATTCCAAATCCACTCCCAGGACTTGAGAAAGCTCCATCAAATGAAATCCTCCAATAATATTCAAATTGATTCTTTTGATTCTCCATATCTTGAATTTGCTCCATGTCTTGAATGTGATCCATGTCTTCAATCTGCTCCATGTCTAGGATAGCATAGTTTTTGATCCCAGTGTCTATGTAATATTCCATTATTTCATTATCCTTATTTTTGAAAGATAAGGGTCTCGTGGGTTCACGAGGGACCTTAATAGTTACTCCTCCTTTATCTAGAAGCATCATGCAGCTTGCATCATTCATTATTTATCCTCCGATAATAGACGAGAAATCTCTTCCTAAAACAACTCCATATGCAGTAGGAAGGTCTACCACAACAATATTGAAAAATGTAATGATATGGGGAGCCGCCATGATCCAAGCATAAAAATATTTGATTTCTCCATAAGCTGGCACTTGTCTCGAATCAATTTCATATATAATTTCATCAGTCTCATAATATTTGGTGTAGCTCATTCCCAATGCCTCCATGACCGCCAATGGCATAATATTATTGGTGGTGCCAGTGTCAACTAAACAATTATGAAGTGCAACATCATGATTTTCAATTGAAATATAAAAAGGTTAGATTTAACCTCTCAACTTGATGGTTGGTGCATTCTGACTTTGTTTCAGACTTATAACAACAACTTCCATTTTTCTAGATGGATAATCCAACAATCTCAAAATATTTTCCCTTTGTTGAGGGATCTTTACCACTTCTATAAAAGGAAGAGTTATCCTTAGTTTACTCAAGTCCTCTATAACATTTTATTTCATCTGGGTAGGGTTTGACATCAGGTGTTGCTTCTTTCTTCTAGTGCTATCTATCACATTCTCATTTTCCTTTTTCTCATTCACCTTTTCTTTATCTTTTTCCTTTTCAGAATCATTTTTATTCTTGGATTTATTTACAAACGCTTGTGTCTAGGAAACATTCTCTTTCGATTCAGGGTCATTGTCTCCTTCTTAAAATATATACATGGATGTCTAACATCCATCCATCTATACAGTTTCATAAATTTCATTAGGTAAATAATCGTTCCCTTTCTCAACCATTTTCTCATCATATACATCATCCATAAAAACTGCATTTGGGATTGGTTTCCTGAGAGCCCTTTTTCTTTGTGGATTATCAGTGTTTTCAAACCTCACTCAATTTTCTTGGGGAGGGTTCCTTCTTTGATCTTGGACTGACATTCTCGGATTTTCTACATAATTATCCCCCCTTCTTAATATGGTTATCTCATTTTGCATTTTCCTTATGGTTCTATTCATTTGTGCAATTTCAATTATTTGCTTAGTTTCTTGTGCCGCAACAGGGTCTACCTTCACATCTGGTATGGTTCCCTTAAAAATTCCTCCTCCAATTGTTTTATTTTGGATCGTTCATGGCTTTTGCTCTTCATTCTTTCTTGAGCTAGAGGCTCCTTATCATCAATATTTAGGCCTCCCGACTTCCTCTGTACTTTTCCTAGAATAATATCGGGTTCAACACATGTATCAATCATAATTTCTTCCATCTCAGTGGCCTTAATCATTGCTTCCTCCAAGGTATCCATCTAGGATGTTCTGATAACATATTTTACATTTGGGGGCATCACATTCTTATAACAACCAAGTATCATTGGGCCATTAGTTATTTTATCTTATGGAATCTTACTCAAGGTTTTGTTGAACCTGTCATTAAAATATTGTATTCTCTCATTCATTCTCAAACCAATCCGAGTGAAATTAGTGAGAAGGATTTGATATGCAACTGGAGGAGAGAACATAGTTAGGAACATGGCTTCAAGGTCATTAAATGAGCCAATTGACCTAGTGGGTAATGACATATACCATTGATAATCTCATATTGATAAGGTTTGGATAAATAACCTTACCATCACATCGTCATATTCAACATGATGAAAATCACAAACATCAAGAAATAAATTAAGGCTTCTTTTGGCATCAATTGTTCTGTCTCTGGAAAATTCCTTCAAAGTACCCTTAGGGAGAATAGGGAGTTCATGTTGCTCATCTCGAATATTTAAAGGTGAATATCATACTCTTCTTTGGTTTCCAAATATTAGTTCTTCTTGATTTCTTCCACCACCTCCTCCAACTCCTTGTCTTTCTTCATGAGGTTCTCATTGTGGTTCTTCTCATGGTTGTTCATTTCTTCTTGCCATGTCCAGATATATTTCAGGAATATTTTTTCCACTTCTTAGTGTAAAGAGTTTCTTTCTTTTACTTTTGGTAATGGGTCCCTTGTATTCATCCAAATTCATTCTTGACCTTGTTCTTATGTTGCTCGATCTAGTCTTTCGCTTCTTTGGTCTTGTCACTCGTCTCTCTTCTGTCTATGGAGGATTTCTCTTTCTTCTTATTGGACGAATGTCTACCAATATCTTTCCAATTCCTCCTTGGTATTAGATGTTGTTATTACCATATTATATAGATGATGTAGGATGCTTCATTGACTATTTAACCCAATTTCCAGGTGGGGATGATCATCATAGGGAAAAATCATGTATCTTTCAAAAATGCTTGACCAGATCTCAAATTTTCAGTCGCTCCCCAATATGGTCACCAAAAATGTTTATTCTTGAATGTGTTAGGACTGAAATGACAACCTCACGGGGATAAAAATCCCCCTGCACTTTTATAGAGGTGGTGCTCCTCATTTTTTTAATATTTTCTTGGAATTCTATATTTTCAAAATAATATAGGTCTTTGAAAAAGTCTAACATAAAATTCAAAGAAATATAAAGATTGCAGTGAAATAAAAAGTTCTTTTTTTTTTAAAGAGAGTTCCTGAGAGATGACCAGGAACCTCACACATCACAAAGAGAGTTCCTGAGAGATGACCAGGAACCTCACACATCACATATTTGAAAAAGATAAGAAAAAATTCCTCACATCCATCATAATTAAACTAAAGATTTATGATCACATAAAATAAAAGAAAATGGTCTACACTCATAAGAGAACTTTGATAGAGTAAACACATGTGGATATCAAATAAAGAAAATAATAGATCAATCTCAAATATTTTATACTCAAAGCTTAGAGTTATAAAATACAGTAAAAAATGATCTCGAAATAGTTCTCTTGGGATTTTTGAAAAATATAGAGTCTGTTACAAAGATTTGAAATTTAAATGAGTTTGTCCTTAGGATTGGGATTGGGGATATCATGAACCATAACGAAAATATAAACAAGAAGTAAGTTGTGCAAATAATATGGTGGACTGTGATAGAGTAGAAAGACCTGGAAAGAAAACAAGAAGAAGTTATCAGATTTTGGTTAAACCTTTCTAGTCAAAGAAGCAAAGTAACTGGATGAAAAACAGATAAAAAGAGCAAGATGTGATCAACATAAACATACTATGATTATATCTCCCTCGTTTACTTTCTTTTTGTTGTCCTTTTATTTTCCCCATTGACGGTTATAAGAACCATGTCAACTGGTGCTTCTTGGCCTTCTTTGGTTAATTTATCAATTTCCTTTTTAAACTAATCTTCAATATAGTTTTCCATTGGTGCAACATTTATTTCATGCTTGATTTTAATGTTGAATAATTCACCTTCCAAGTCTCTTAAGTCATGATAAATTCCATGTATTGCCTCCTCGATATCTTGATTCTTCATGGAATAATCAACCAACCAATTGTCTATCTCTTCTTCATTATATTCAACTATGCCACAAACATTTTCAGCTGATAACCCCTTTAATATCTCAAGTTGTTCATCAACTTGTTTCTTTTTCATAAACATTGAATTTCTAATTAACTTAGGATATTGTACTTCATCAATGCTTCCTTCCAGATCTATCTCTGTGAGTCTTTTGAACAATTATTCTCTTTTTAATATGGCTTTGTTGCATGCTTGGACAATGTTATTCAAATTCTTGATATTTTCCTTCCAACAAGCATTCAGTTGTTTAATTCAACTTGGAGAAAGAAGATCCTCTTCTCTTATTTTCATTTATGTCATGTTTCAGACTTTTATTCCAAATGGAAAGACATCATCAACATAGAAACCTTCTTCATTCTTTAAATAAGTCGAAAGAAACAATAATTTTTTATACCTCCCATGCTTCTATTATCAATGACGTTCTCTTTTTAATGTTTTTCTCTACATAACTTCAGACTATTATGAGTAAACTAGAATATCATTTTAACTCAATAGCAGGTGTAGTTGGTTTAACCATTGACAAAGGAATTGCCAGGATTGGAAGAGGCATTAAGGAATTTTTGAATTCTTTGATCCTTTCTTTTAACTTAGCATTTTCATATTCCAAACCATCAATAGAATTGTCAAGAGTGTCCCCGATTTCCCTGTGGATTTTGGAAATTTGGGACAGTTGCATGTCCTTCAAGTCGACCTATGAGCAATATTTTCCCATTTTATTCTTTTGGCCACTTCTTTCTACAATCAAACTTTTTATACTCCTTATCAAAAACAACACTTTGAAAAGTGAAGGAATATTCTTCATTAAAGGTGTCATTTGAAACGACTTCCAATAAATAGTTTTGTTGAGCCATATTTTCTAGTTGTTCCATTGTGGGAAATAGTTTCTCAATATCTACTTCTAGCTCCATGACTTCTAGAGAAAATTTTTGGATGTCATTTTCTATAAGATTATCCTCATCCTCTTGCACTAAATTATTCCTTTTCTTTCTCATAGGTAGATTATGTGAACTCTTGATTTTCTAAGGGGGAGGATTCTTCTCTCCCCCTCCACTTGAACTATTGTTGACAACCTTTCTAATTGGGTGAGTCGTTGGAGCATTTCTCTGGGATGTGGTATTCTTGGGAGTAACAACTAGAGACCGGACACTTCTTTCGATGGGACCTTTTTCCCTTTTTCTTATAAAAATAATTAGTACTGAGTAATGTTTCTAGGTCATATGCATCATGTACAGGAGTACTTTGGTTGTTACCTTCTTCTTCTCCATTCAAGATAGATTGGATGAATGAGTTACTGAATTGCACCGAAAGAATATGTTCTACAAATATTTTGTTCGGATCAAAGCCTTTTATCTTTTCAACATACTTTAAATTCACATTGTTGAAATGATTTGTAAACTCGTCAATTTTATTTATGTTTCTGAACATGAAATCTCCAATATTCCATGGAAAGGGGATAAATTGCTTTTTCCTTTTTTCATGGAAAAAATGTAGCCAGAAGTTGTATTTCCTTTCCACTTGTGTAATGAATAATTTTTCAGATACATGATATGGTAGAAAAGAAGGATTTTCTTTCGAACAGAATATCCTTATGACACTATGATTTTCCATTTGATCTATTGTTATTTTTTTCTCTAAGAATATTTTAGCTTTTTCAGATATCCTTGAAGTATTTTCCCCCAACAACAACCTTTTGAAGACTGAAACAAAATCATTATAAACTTTATAAAAATACAGAGGGGTCTTATGTCTCCATAGTTCATGATACGATAAGGTAACTAGATCTATTTCACAATTCACCCTCTTACTTATGGTCAAGTTTGGAAATTGACAACAATATTAATATAAATATCATATAATTTTGTCCTTTTTATAGTGTGATAACTGGGAGAATATTTCGATAGAAATTAGTTTTATCCAGTCAAATATGGCATGTTATTTTACTATAAAATATAGAATATATGAAATCATGTGATATATAGTAGCAATTATTTCCTAACCTGTCAACCTGGTAAACAACCATGCAATTTCTCAATAGGTTTTTTTAAAAGACTCAACCTGGATCCTGGTTATGTCTTCTAGAATAGATGCGGGATTATCCAAATATTCAAGTAGGAGGTCAAGCCCAATGTTATGTTTCTTCAAAAAATATCTGCAATCTTCTCCTTTGAAAGTAAGTGTCGGCTTTGGGAGCTTCAACATCTTGCGAAAAAATTGCGGTGAAAGGGAAATCAGAGAATGATATTGAAGTTGTATAATTCTCTGGATTGGAACATACTTGTACACACACCATGAAAAACATTATTTACACCAAAAAACCTCAGGAACACACCTAGCACGAGTGATTCTAGAAACCCAAATTATGTCTTTATGTGTAGGAGGAGAGGAATAATATGAATATTCTCTTGACCATCAAAAGTTTTGGTCTTCATGACCAAAGATATTTAAACAATCACCACCAAAATGGTTTCTAGTTAATTCTTCCATAGGTTGATGGGAGTATTCCTTCAGTTGGATGATAACCTCAAGTAAATATTTTCGGAGAGATGGTGACAATTTAATCCCTTGGCAGATGGAGATTTAATTCAATTTTTTGAGTAATTCCTCTAGCCTTTTGCCATTAATGACGATGTTTTCGAAGCCTTCACAACAATTGTTAGAATTAAAAAAAACTTAATGCATATTGGGAAAATCAAGAGAATGGCGGGGACGAATGAGAGTGAGTTTGAATATGGAGCTTTTCATGGACCCACCAACCCGGGAACCCACGAGCCTGTGGTTATGGACGATAAAAAATATGTTAAGTGTAGAAAGGAGGTTGGTCAGACTTGCATGCGGAAGGAATTAAATACTTAGGGGATCGAAACCCACGAGAAATATGATTATCAAAATTTAGATCACATAACTTTAGGTGCAAAGTGGAGATCACGAAACTTGGAGGATGAGAGCTTGAACCTGTGAACCCGTGAAATTGAAAAAAAAATGGATAAGTGTAGCAGCAGACTTATGACATGGGAAAATGGATGGAGATGAAGGTACGCCAACCCACTGATTACTAAAATATGACTAATTATGGTAACTATAAAGGGAGAGAAGAAAGGATAAAAGGAAGAGGGAAAAAAGGGAGGTGTATAAGAGGGAAAAGAAATGGAAAAACGAAGTTAGGAAAATAGAACAGGGAAGGAAAACCTAGAAACAAGAAATGATCTCAGCACCTTTTCGATTGGACTTGCTAGAATAATGTGATAATAAACTGACAACATATCATATACTAGTGTTTTCTTTGACATTGATGTTATCCATTTTGGTCCTAATATATCCTTCTTCGCTCGCTGATATGTTTCTTTTTATTTCTACAGATTGAATGTTGGTGAAGGCACAATTGCTTTCCTTATCCATTTCTCAACCCCTTTACTTTTTATATTGCATCTTGCCTAGTTCTTCTTCCACCACGCGTAATGATATTTATTCTGGGTTGATCATTGCACAACTCAGCTGCTATCATCTATAGGTTTTGTTTTTTATTCTGATGTTGGTTATGGTTTCCTCTTTCCAGCCACTTCGCTATCAGTTGACGACAATATTCTATTGCATGATCCAATTCTCTACAATACATGCATGTCGTGCAAGGATTCGAGCAATCTCTCTCTAAATTTGCTAGTTGATTTCAGTTATAACAAATTATCTATCCTTTTCCTCCTTGACCAAATACTCCACATCCTCAACCTCTATCGAATCCTCCATTTCCTCCCTGGTTAAAGCCTCTTGGGGTGTTTTACTATGGAAATCCTCCTTCTACTGTGGAATTTTCTTCTTGGATTCTGTATGCATCTGAAGTGCACTCTCTCATTGGATCGAATGCATGAAAATCATTTTCAGCGTGTCCTATAGATTTGCAAAAAACATAGAATAATTACCTCAGTGTACTCTGGTACTTTTGCAATAATGGACAAGTAGTCATATGATTTACCCATGTATTACAAATCTTGAAATACCCTACTCCTCTTTCCAAAGGTTTCGGTGCTCATGTAGCCATATATTGCACAAATTATGGAAATTCTTCCTTTCGATGGCCTTTTGTATTACATGTAATGCACCAAACGCGTTCACGCTTTTTCTTTTCCTTCTTTATCTATGACAATTGAATTCTCATCACATCCAACTATGACTTTACATGTGCTATACATGTTCCATCTCCCACAAGAGATGCTTCGAACTTCATCTTGATTTCCAATGCTTTTGGTTGTGACGTGACCTTATGTTGTGTCAACAGACAATGAATGTGCATAAATTGAACTGCAATAAAACATTCTTGATGTTTCTCATCATGAATATTAAATTTTAACTGACCCATCACATATTTAAATCTATGGTCATAATCCCACACCATATTGACTTCCAAAATTCCTTTAACAATGATTGTCCAATCTCTGCCAAAGTTCTTGATTGTCTGAATAGTGTAGTAGTCTGATACTTCATGTACCATAGCACTGAATGACCTCTAAATTTCATGGCCAACTGTGTAATTTTTTTTTCTTCATCTTGGACATTATTCGCATTCCATATTGTATCGCATACAAATAAGTGTTTCTCAGGGTCCTCCAACCCCACTCCCTAGAATTCAAGCATTCTTAGTGTATGATCTATCCCTGCCATGAAATTTTGTATAGTACTTACCCTTGGTGATGTTGACTGACTCTGGTTCGATGTGGTACTCCCACTATTTTGGCTAATGTTCTGAATTCCTCCACTAAATACAATTTCTCTTGACAACAATTTAGTTTCTACTTCAGATATACATGACGTACATGGGATCATGGTTTCGACACATATTTTGATCTCACGTAGACTTCCTTCTGCTACTGGACTGTACTAAGGATCCTTTTCTTTCTCTTTCCTTTCTCCGTACGGTGTGATATGAAATATTACGCAAGAGTCTCTTCTCTCAAATACTCTACGTTTCTCTTCTCTCTCATCCACAATCTTCTTCTTACTATACCTAAACCTTTTCCCATAGTGCAATACTTCAATCTCTCTATTTGATTCATTGTATTCCTCTCTCGGCATCCTCTGTCCATCCGATCCTTACTCATTTTTTGCACTCTCAGATTATCCTCTCGTCATCCCCCTATCCCACTATGTGCACAGAGGCACCTAGCAATCAGACTCCATCTTTATGACATTATTTTCGCACAATAACATTTTTACCCAAGTAGATAGTGCGCTCAAATATATTCCATGTAGACCCTTTAAAAAGTCACTCTCTGCGACACTATAAGATTGGGTATAATGTATTAGAAACTTTGTAATGTAACCCCCCATTATATTATTTAACCATAAATCAACCATGCAAGAAACCTTATTACTTATTGTATTCAACTGTATGATCAAATCACGGGTCCGGTTTCTCAAAGCCTCAGCTCGATATCTCCCATTGTTCTCCACTATCCTTTCTAACCATTCAGTCAAAATTATAAAAAAATCACCAAAGAATATTTCATGAAGATCCGTGAATACATACATTTGAAATCACTGTTCATCCCTAAGTTGTAGGTTCCTATTCTCTTCTCTAGAAAATTCTTCCTACTTCCTTTTATCCATTCGGTGATCTCCTCCTTATTCAGACTCCAAAACATTCCCCTCAATTACAGTTCCCAGTACTAGCAACAAAACCATTTTTTGGCTTGTAGTGGGCAGACCTAGGGTTAATCATCTATATACCAACAAAAATCTTAGAAACTAGCCCTTTCGACATCACCTACGAGCAAGTGAAGTCTCACCCAAGGAATCTAGAGGGGTTGCAAGAACCAAAATTCTACAGTGATGAGGGGAAGTGAGGCATTCAAAGTATCTTTACTAACCATCTACTCATGTGTGCAATTTCCATTAGTTAACAATTAATTAACACTCAATATATTCTATCCATGGAATTCTCCCACTTAACATTCATTTACTTACCAGTTACTTTAGTGCACGACATTATAACATGAAAAATGCATTCATCATACTTAAGAATATATAATCATTGCACCATAACATTAAACATAATAACCTGCAAAGATAACACATAACAACAAATAAGTTTAACACGGTTCACGAAAATTAGGCCACGTCCACAATGGCTGGATTCTTTTATTAGTCATTGATAATTCTCTTATAGTTGTGCACTGTGCTACAAAATATGCAACAGTAATATGCAAGCTTCACTCATCAGTCATACCTCAAAAAATCTTCCACCACTCTACTCAACTTACCCAAAAAACACATCGAATTGAATACATGTCGAACCCATCTACCCAAAATGATCCGTCAGGATTTTTCGAAATGACTTATGGTTGAGTTTTATTCGCATGCATTAATTGACCATTGGGAAAACTTTCATTTTTGAGCATTTTTCATGCCCTGACAGACTTCTGAATCCGATTTCGGATCACAAAAACCCTCTACATATTTATACATCAAAACATGGATAATATCGTTACAAAGTGGACAAAATTTCCATCATCCCATGACCGTTTTCCACCTTTTGCGCACTGCTTCGTCACACATCCTTCTGTTGCACGCTTTGACTAATTTAAGTCTTCTCCCATCACGTGCTATGGTCCAAATTTCCTACCCAACACCAGTCTTCAACGTACAGTCAACGAAAGTAAGTATAACTATCACATCATTCTCTATCCATCTTTATTGGCATATTGATCTACGATTAAGACTTCTATTGGCTTTTCACGATTCCAACTCATTCATGAATTAGAGGCAGTCTTACCAATTGAATTTGAAATACCTTTGCTTAAAATTGTTGGACTCTTTTGGTCACTTGGGTGAGAAAAAATAATCACTTTAGTTGCCTTGCTATATCAACAAGACAACACGGGAAGTGAATAGTTGATTATTGAATCAAAAAGAAAGTAAATGACAAAAAAAAAACAAGAAATGAAACTAAATTAATCATTCATAAACTCAAAGAGATGCATGAAATTGACACAAGAAATAACTACCCAAATGGAAAGTGATCATTGAATTGAGAACACCAAAAGAGAAAAGTGGGACTTATGAATCACCTATTCCTCCTTGGGAGGAATCTTGAGTCCCTCAAAAATAGATCTTTACTTTCCTATCTATGACTAAAAAATATGAATAACTTCTTATTCAAGCCTTTCAAGAGGTGAAAAACTTACCACTTTCTATGGTTTCTCAATTATCTCTCAAGAGAATAGATGGCTTCTCTAAGAGCATATAGGAAACATAACAATACAATGAATTCCTTCCTTTTTTATCATACCATGGCCACGCATTTATAGGACCATAGAAATATATTACATAACATGTTCTAAGTGTGAATGGGAGACCTTTGGAGGAACTTCCCATCCCTTCAATAGTCCCAAGGTGAGATTTCGGGCCAATCTTGAGGTTTTGTCATGGTACACTTCATGATGGAAGTGGTTGAGGCCCGACCAATTTCATAAATGCATCATTTTCACATCAGCATGAGTTTATTCAGGGAAATTCATGCATGATGCACATTTAGCGTTGTGTTGATATGCGAAGATGTGTGGACACTCGCTTTGGTGGAAGTGTGCAAATATTCATGTGATTTTGTATATTTTTGTATCTTTCTTAATAGGTTCTATAAATGTTGTAAGTATGCTAATTGATGTGTTGTGTTGATCTTTTCTTCAAACATTTTCTATATTGTTATGAGAAATGTTTTGGTGATAACAAATTCCCCCTGATGTGTGAGGTTAGGAGAATATGGATAATCAAAATACATCAATGCTCCTTTTGTTGATAAGAGAGATGTATTTTTTATCACCAGAAAATTTCTCACAACAATACAAACAACAGTTCAAGAAAATATCAGCACAACAAAAAAATTATCATACTTCCAACTTTTACAGAACCTATTCAGCAAGATACCAAAACTATACAAAAATCCTATGAATTTTTGCGTACTTCCACCAAAGCTAGCACACACACATATGCACAGATCAAAACATTGATAAATGTGCAAACTGCACATCTTGCACAATTATCACTGAAGAAACCCATGCTGATGTAGAAATGAGACATTTATGAAATTGGTCGGGCCTCAACCATTCCCATTCGTTCAGTAGTCCCAAGGCAAGATTTTAGTCCGATATTGAGGTCTTGTCATGGTACAATTTATCCTGGAAGTGGTTGATGCCCAACCAATTTCATAAATGCATCGCTTCCACATCAACATGGGTTTCTTCAGGGACAGTCACGCAGTACATGTAGTTTGCACATTTAGCATTGTGTTGATCCACGCAGATGTGTGCACGCTGGCTTTGGTGGAAGTGCATACAAATTCATGGGATTTTTGTGTAGTTTTGGTATCTTGTTGAATAGGTTCTATAAATGTTTAAAGTATACTAATTGATGTGTTGTGTTGATATTTTATTCAACCATTGTTTGTATTGTTGTGAGAATTTTTTTGGTGATAATAGATGCCCCCTTATGTGTAAGGTTAGGAGCATAGAGATAGATGAAATACATCATGGTTTATTTTTTTTATAGGAGAGGTCTATCTGTTATCACCAAAATTTATCTCAACAATACAAACAATGGTTGAAGAAAAGATCATCACGACACAACAATTAGCATACTTCCAACTTTTACAGAACATATTCAACAATATACCAAAAATACTCAAAAATCCCATGAATTTCGATGCACTTCTATCAAATATAGTGTGTGCATATCTACGTATATCAACATAGTGATAAATGTCCAACTATGTGTCCTACAAAAATATCCCTGAAGAAACCCGCGTTGATGTATAAACAACACATTTATGAAATTGGTCGGGCCTCAACCATTCTCATCCTTTTAGTAGTCCCAAGGCGCGATTTTGGGCCGATCTTGAGGTCTTTTCATGGTACACTTCAACTCAGAAATGGTTGAGGAATGACCAATTTCTTAAATGAACCATTTTTGCATCATTGCAGATTTATTCAGGGATAGTTTCACATGACACATAATTTGTGCATTTAGGTTTTGTAAATGTTGGAAGTATGCTAATAATTGTGTTGTGATAAATAGGTTTTGTAAATTTTGGAAGTATGCTAATCATTGTGTTGTGCTGATATTTTCTTCAACAATTCTTTGTATTGTTGTGAGAAATTTTTTGGTGATAATAGATACACCTCTCCTATAAACAAAAGAAACAATGATTTATTTCATCTATTCATATGATACTAACCTCACACATCAGGGGGCACCTGTTATCACCGAAAAATTGATCAAAAAAAAAAAAAAATGGTTGAGGAAAATATCAATAGAACACAACAATTAGCATACTTCCAACATTTACAGAACCTATTCAACAAGATACCAAAACTATACAAAAATCAGATGCATTTCTGCACACCTCAACCAAAGATATCACACACACATCTATACGGATCAACATAGTGCTAAATGCACAAGTTGCGCATCCTACATTATTGTCTGTGAAGAAACCCACATTGATGTGGAAACGATGCATTTATGAAATTGTTGGGGCCTCAACCACTTCTAGGTTTAAGTGTACCATTACAAGACCTCAAGATCGGCCTGAAATCTCTCCATGGGACTACTGAAAGGATGGCTAGTACCTAGAAAGGTCTCCCATTCACACTTAGAACACGTTATGTAATATATTTCTATGGTCCTATAAATACATGGCCATGGTATGTTGAAAAATGATGGAATTCATTGTATTTTTATGTTGCCCATATGCTCTTAGAGAAGACATCTATTATCTTGAGAGTTACTTGAGCGACCATAACATGTGGTAACATTTTCACCTCTTGAAAGGATTGATCAAGAAGCTCTTCACCATTGTTAGTCGTAGATAGGAGAGTAAAGATCTATTTTTTGGGGACTCAAGAGCCCTCCCAAGGAGGAATAGGGGATTAATAAGTCCCACTTTTCTCCTTTGGTGTTTTCAATTCAAGAATCACTTTCCATTTGGGTAGTTATTTCTTGTGTCAATTTCATGCATCTCTTTTGGGTAGTTATTTCTTGTGTCAATTTCATGCATCTCTTTGAGTTTATGTATGCTTAGTTTAGTTTCATTTCTTGGTTATTTATTTTGTCATTTACTTTCTTGTTGATTCACTAATCAACTAATCACTTTTTGTTTTGTCTTTCTGGTCTAACAAGGAAAGGAAAGGGATTCATTTTTCTCACCCAAGGCAACACATTTTATTCTTTTGAAGACAACACAAAAGGTAGAAAATATTGTAGAGATCTACATGAAATAAGTTTCCAGGCTACATGGGGTGCCTAACGAAATTGTTTTAGATAGATATCCAAAATTCACATATAATTTTTGGAAAGTTTTGTTCAAAGGATTTGGAACAAACTTAAATCTCGGTATGGTGTATCACCCAGAGTCAAATGGGGAAAAAAATACTAACAAAGTTATTGAATACATGCTCATAATGTACGTGATGGACCTGCCATCAAAGTGGGAAGACTACATCCACTTAATATAATTTGTTTGCAATAATGGGTATCAAGCCTCATTAAAAATGAGCCCATTTGAGGCATTGTATGGCAGTGAGCTGGGATAACCCAGCAAACAGAGCTATCATTGAGATTTTTTTTTTTATGGGAAATGGAAGAGAAGATGACAAGGATCAAATAAAATTTAAAGGTTGCTCAGGATAGACAAAAAAATTATGCAGAAAAGAACAAATATTTTAGATATTTTAAAGTTGGTGAACAT
>CBVK0101487209.1:0-11152 GCA_900067695.1 Picea abies
GTAGTGTCTGAAATAATATCACCTTCTGGTTGCTCTTCAGTTTTCTTTGAAGCCTTTTTGGGCGCCATAGCTCTGTGTTCACTAGCTTTGTGTTCACTCGAATACCTCTAACAGAGAAGAGTTTAGCTTTGAAATAGTAATGTTAACGTTTCAAAATTTATTTCGAATATATCATAAAATCATCGAGATTTGTACCTCTATTATGAAATAAATGCAAAAGATATTCCCGATAATATGCATTTAATGTTTGTACCTGAGATTTTCCGATATTTTCAAATATGATAGAAACTTACCAAATTGAATAATTGTCGCATTAAAAATCATTTATCAAAGTTTAACTTTAAACATTGTTTCAAAGAGTGATTAATTAGTGTTAATCTTGTTTTAAATTTGAAAGCACTCTTATTGGGGTTTCAGAACTTTCGATGTCAAGGAAAAAGGTCATCGAAGAACCCTGATCGCCGAAATCGTGATATATCATTAAATCAAAACCTTTTTTATTATCTTAATTAATCTAGATTACCTTTTCGGGATTTCATTAATCAAGAAATCGGAAATCGAGAAATCGGGTATCGGGAAATCGGGAAATCCAATGTCATGAAACTTATGCTCGTGAAACCGCAAACCCTGATATCTTGATATGATTATTTATTCTTAATCATGCTTAATAGTAATTATATTAATTACAAATCGCGCTTAAGGATTAACTGAAATTGGGGATCGGGAAATCGGGAAATACGATGGCAAGTTTCTTTGTTCTCACAAAATCGCAAATCCCGATTTTGCGATGAGATTAACTTAAAGTTTCAAACTCTTTTTAAATATGAATTAAGTAAATAATGTTTTATTAAGAATTAATGTATCGGGAAATCGGGGATCGGGATTTCTCTATTTAATTTGTGTTGAACATTGTTATTTCAAAACTCCGAATCCCAATATCCTGATGTGAATTTAACCTTTCTTAAGTTTTAACATTACTGTTCATTTAAAATATCATTTGAAAAAGTATTTGGAATATATGTTCCTTTAGATTTTAATCATTCTTTGTCCAAAAATGAATCATTAAGGCATTTTGAATCCATCGGAGATGAAATTTTTTGTTTTTTAAAAAATTTATATAATGCAAAGGCTCAAAGATACAAAAAAAATTTTTATCCTAAAGGTCAAAAAACAATGTCTGTTTCAACAGGTCTTATGTTTTCCTCACAAAGGTCAGATCATAATCATTGATCAATTATCCTTCTCCTATCCTAAACCTTCATCGAGGGAATCCATGTCTCGATGATTGACAACCTGCAACCAAGTACTGTCAACTTAGGTGTTGGATTGTTTCCATATTTAATGGGGACTTTTGATTATCTTCTTCTTTCTAATGATGTCAAATTTATTTCAGTTGTTCCCGACTAGCCAAAGGCTGCGATATTTCAATCTGTTTGTTTTAGAATGACTTACTTTAATGACCTATGGATTCTACCTTCCCATAGAATTTGATGGAAGGGATAGGGCACCCTGGAATAGATATTCCCTTATCCATTGTTGAGGTTGCATACAATACTATCCAACAAGCCCCTACCAACCCTTATATGGCTCCCCCATAGAAGCTAGATCCTATTCTCGAGCCTATTTGGGCTCAAGACTCTCTCCGCTTACGACACTTTGGAATTAGTCTTTCCATATGACGAGGCAATACTGGAGGAAATGAATAAGACATATAGGCCTTGGTATGATATTCACCATAGATTTTATTTCTTACCCAAGCTGAAGAGAATAAAGGAAAGAGAGTTCATTACGACCATGAATGGAGATGCCCCTTGTCTTATTAACCCTCTATCCATGCACGAGATTTATGTCGATGGAAATATGGAGAGTATATATAAAACTATTAATATCAACATATCTAGAACCCCTGACATCGTGGAAAATGCCTTCATCGTAGCAGATTGTTCTCTCGAAGAGATTCAGATCTACACTAAATTATTTAAAGAGTTTTGCGATGTCTTTTCCTAGTATTATGAGGAGATGATAGGCATTGATCCATGTATCGTTGAAAATGAAATCAAAACTTACCCCTATGTTAAGCCTGTCTGATAGAATCTTTTCCCGATCAATCCTTTCAAGGCAACGATGATCAAGGCTAAGGTAGAGAAACTCATCAAGGATGGTTTCACCTATCTTATACAATTCATGGAATGGGTTTTGAGACTTGTTCCTGTAAATAAAAATCAAGGTATGATCTGCGTGTGTATGGAATTTTGTTACCTGAACAAATCATGCCCGAAAGATAATTTTTCAACCCCATTCATTGACTAGATTCTTGATGAATGTGGAACTTGTGAGGTATTTTCTTTTATGGACAATTTTTCCAGGTACAATTAGATATAGATCAAGCTTGAGCACCAACATAAAATGACATTTATTTTTCCTTGGGGTACATTCGTATACATAAAAATGTCTTTTGGCCTTAAGATTGTTGGATCCACTTTTCAACGGGCCATGTCATTTTCCTTTCACAACCTCAAACACATAGTGGAGGCGTATCTTGATGATATGGAATCACGTTCTCTCTGATCATCCTACCCATTTATGACTTATCTTTTAGAGGTTTTGCCACTATCAGATTCGCCTGAATCCAAACAACTGTAGTTTATCTCTGACACTGAGATAATTTTTAGGTTTTATTGTGTCAACTAAATGGATCATGGTCGATCCTATAAAGGTTGAGGCAATAGTTTAATTTCCTCCCCCGCGCACTATCCCCCAACTTCAAAGTCTACAAGGAAAATCCAATTTTGTTTAGTGTTTTGTTGCCAACTATGTCGATATTACTAAAGGGTTTATGCATCTCTTGAAAACATGGGTCCCATTCTATTGGGACGAAGCAACTCAATGCTATTTCGAAGCATTGAAACGTGATTTGAAGTCTTCCCCTTTGCTCAGTACTATAGATTATGGAAAGGTTTTCTTGTTTTATTTGGCTACCGCATAGTCTACTATTGGCATGGTCTTGGTCCAAGAGGATGATTGACTTGAAGAACATGTCATCTACTATCTTAGTCAAGGCTTGGTAGGACCATAACTCAACTACACACATGTTGGGAAACTTTCTTTGGCATTTGTTCATGTTGTACAACAATTCTGTCATTACATATTACTTTGCAAGACCACTGTCATTCTTATCATGAACCCAGCGGGAAAATTAGTCGATGGATAGTCATTCTGCAAGAATTTGACTTGGATTTTTTTTCGATGAAATCAAAAAAGTCCTTGGTATTTTCTAAACTAATCTTGAAACTTCTAGTGAAGAGTGGTAATAATTTTCTCAAAGAGTCATTGATTAATGGGGATATTTACCTTATTGCATCTTGGGATCCTTGGTATGGAGATATACTTGTGTATATTCAGACTTTGAAGTGACCATCTTTTGCTTCTCGTGATGAGCATCATCGAATATGCCATCAAGCGAGGAACTATATTATCATCGATAATACTTTATATCATCAAGGAGTAGATTGCATTCTCTATTGATGTATCACTCACAAAGAGGCAAAACTTGGGTTAAATTACTATCACACAGAAGCATGTGGCGGTCACTTGTCTTGTTTGGAAACATCCAAAAATATTCTTTGCACTGGATACTTTTGGCCCTTGTTAATCAAAGATTGTGTAGATGTTGTCAAGAAGTGTCACCCCTGCCAAATATTCTCTCGGGAGATGCGGGCACACCGAGATCCCATGTTCTCAGTTATTGTTGTTGGTCACTTCACCAAGTGGGGGATTGATTTCACTACATGCCACCTAGTTTCAGCTAGGGGGCATCGCAATATCATTGTAGCAGTAGACTACTTTACTAAGTGGGTCGAAGTTATGTCAAAATTCAACAATGATGGGGAAACGACTGCACTTTTAGTTTTTAACCAAATTGTATACAGATTCAATAATTTCAAGGAGATTGTCACCGATCATGGTAGTCACTTCCAGAAAAAGATGATGTATGAGTTAACATAAAAAATAGAGTAACCTTACTACCTGCATGCGAATGGTCAAGTGGAGGTTATCAATAAGTCTCTCAAGACTATTCTTCAACAAATGATCAATTTGGCCAAGTCAAATTGGCATTTTATTTTGTACTCGACATTTTGGGATTATCAAACCTCAATCAAGACTGCTACCGATTTTTCTCCTTTCCAACTCGTTTACGTGTGGGAGGCAATCTTGCCTATATAATGAAAAATACCTTTTCTTAAGTTGGTAGTGGAACTACATCTCAACACCACACCATTTGAGGAGCGTATTTTATATTTCAAGCAACATCAAGATGCATCCTTGGCCAATGAGGCTCACAAAAAATGTGTCAAGTGTCAGTATGATCGGCCCGTCCACCCTCGTATTTTCTCTGAAGGAAATCTTGTCCTGGTCTATGACCAAATAAAGATCCCTTAGGGGAAAGCAAGTTCAAACCCATATGGTTCAGACCGTTCATTGTCAAGAAGGTTTTAGAAAATGGTTCCTATCAACTGGTTGATTTCAAAGGTAATCCTTTATCGAAGACTAGAAATGGGCTCTACCTTAAGAAGTATTACGCTTAGATCGGTCACTTGAGAGTGACTTCTTGTATATATGTATATCTTTATTTATACAGTACCTTTTTTTTTTTTTTATGAACGTGTAGTTTATTTTGTTTCTTTTCACTGTGGAAGACGTAAAGTGAATCATAGGTCTATGTTGTCTTCGCAGCTGGTGCTAGTCGACACACTCGAAGGCTTGCTTCCGCAACTTCGGTGATTTTTTCACCTTTGGTCAGCTGATGTCATATAGAGATATTTGTTTAGGTGAAGAAACCAATAATGTTTCCAAGTATAGTGCTATAATAAAATTACTACGTGATGTCTTGTCACATGGTATTTCTCACCTCTAGTTTTATCTAGATGCTCAACTAGTCATGTCTCAGTTAAATGGGGTATACCGTGTCTACGATCCCACCCTTCACCAACGATTCCTTAGGGTACATCTCTTATAATTTTATTTTGATTATATTAATTATATTCATGTTCCTATGAGATCTAATCAACTAACTGATACATTGACTAATCAAGTATTAGATTGGCATGTTTCTCACACATAAAAGTAAAAACACACACATATACACACATTTAAATACATTTGTAAAAAATGTTTATCCATAAGACAAAAATATGTATATATAATAGTGTGTCCCAAAAAAGAATGTCATGAGTACAAAATGGGCCATAAAGCCTCAAATAGAGTCAGTATACATCGTTGGGCTTAAGCCCTCACTACAAAGTACAAAAATTTCCCTTGACACATGTGTGTTCCAATACTAACTATGGTATAGGCCTATTGGACCTACTATAATGAACTACGGTGTTTGTAAGACACCGAAACAACTGGACCCAAGTCTTGGGAACCCCTACAACATGTGGCTACATAGTCAGGGGAAGGTGTTATTGGACTAATCGATAGGTGTGGACACTAACTGATCTCCCTAGATCCACCTAGATCTAGAACAAAACACACCAGAACATGACGCTTTCCTTAAGTTTTACATATTGAATTTACTAACTAAAGAGGGATGAGTGACATACCGTTTAAATGTCGCTTCCTCTCGCCATTTCCATCCTAGCTCCATTCCAACGCTCATACAATGATAAACCTGCAAAAGAACACAACCAACCAAAGTTATAGTAATAGCATAAACTCAATATAAACCTATGTATGTGATCAAGGAATCNNGAAAGAGAGATTACAACCATGGCCTTGATGTCGTAAGGTCCCTTCCAACTGTCCTTTGTTCCCCACACACTTTTACTCCAAGAATTCTGAGAGCACAAATCTGATGGTATTCACAATCTATCTTGACAAAGGCAAAACTCAAAACCACTCTAACCAAGCTAATAATTCCAAGCCAAATCCAACTTAGCCAGTCCCAAAATCTCCAAAGCTAACTTTCTCCATGAGAGATCCTCTCCTTTTATAAGTTGAAGAGGATAAGGTGAGGAGGTTAGGATGATCCCACTAAATCATGAAAGTGAGTAAGATCCAAACCATTCAGATGCCACCTCACCATGGAAGTTTCTCCTTCTAGAAGATTCGAGAAAACGCTTATTTTTCCCATGTGTAGGCATTTTCGCACCCTGCTTATAGAACAACCTACGAACCTCTCGCAACCCAGCTATGGTGCAACCTGAGAGAATCAGGCATTATCGCACCCTGCCCAGATAGCAACCTGCGAACTTCCTTTTTTATAGGGTTTTTACAAAGGAAAATGCAACATCTTTTCTCAGGAAAAGTTCTTCTCCCTTCTCTCTTCAAGAAATCAGGCCACTGATCCCTCTGAAGGAAACATATAGGTTTACATCATTAACAGTCATAGGGATGATGAAAATAATGTGTAACAGAGAGCCCCCCAAAGTATGAAGTTAGAACAGAGTGATAGCTTAAATACTTTTTCGAGTGTGTGTAGTGAACAATGAACAGTCGGTCGGAAACCTGCCAACAAACAAGGAAATACAGTACAATAATACATCATCATTGAGGTAGGAATTCCCATACTCATAATACAAATGACTCAAAGTATAAATGCTGACATGCAAAAATCCATGCCAAGTAAGGCAGGTCATGGCCACCAAACATACACTGTGGATCCATGCCAATGACTCAAATCTAAACATAGCCACCAAAAATACACTGTGGATCTATGTGTTAAATACTAAAATTTGAACATAGCCACCAGACATACAATGTGGATCTATGTAACAGTACACTGAATATACTCCAATGCAACTTGGATCTGTCAAAAAATATCCAGGGTCTTCATGTCCACCACTCTATAGTACGAATCTAACCATGTGAATACATGTGTCGAAGTTGAACATGGTAGAAACCACTTGATTACCAGTCATTAGTGTATACTGTTAACAAGCACGAGGGAAATCACCATTAATGTCAATGACTCCCAAGGTACACTAGTACAATCCAACGAATGTGAATAAATGAGATGAAGTCAAACACTCGGCGGAATCTCCCGATCAGGGGTCAATAATGAAAACCCACTGTCGAAAGCGAGGAAACCTTCCATTAAGTCATGCAAGTTCCAAGGTACCAATTAGTTTCTAAGTCTAATTCTTGTATAATGAGTTGAAGTCGACAGGAAAATACTCGTCACAGGAGGGCCTTAATGTATCCCACATCAATGACATGAAACAGGTAACAAGATTTGAAGTAGATCAGAGTAAAAAGTGATTTAGGACTGACTCAGGGATGGTTGATGCAATAGAAGGCTTAAGGACTGCAAAAATGGTCAACGCAATAGAAGGCTTTTCAGGTTGAATTTCTCTTTGAACATATTGACGACACGACAACTGTCTTGGAAATACTGACTCAACAACAAGGATCATAGACCAATTTGTAATCTTATAGGAGTATGATCAGGAGACAAGTGCATTTTCCAACCTAGACACAAGGCTAGTGAAAGGGTGTCATGTTCAAAAGCGACTCTTCCACGGAATACAGGTTTAGATACATTTATTTCCAAAAACATTTCCCACCATTTCTGGTGAGTACCTCTTTATTTTTACACAAGATTGAGGAGGATAACATATGCTTGAAATGTAAGCTCATCCTTTGGATGAGCCCCTCAGAGTATGTTTAATGAAACCTAGGAAGGAGTGGTTTTATCCCATTACGGGTCTTTCGATGTTTGTTTAACGAGTCCAAAGATAGAAAACTCAAAGGTTTTTCATGATTATAGAGTCTGGAAAAACACTTAAAAGAGAACTCTCTCAGTTCCTTTTTCGTAAAGTAGTCTGATGAGACCGAAAAAGAGATAAATTATCGCTCAACAGACGCTTTCTTCAAATACTTTAACAAGTGTGAAAAGAATAAGATCGCTCGACAATCTTTTCATGTTTAGAGAGTCTGAAAAGAGATTAAAGGAAACTCTAGGGAGTTGCTTTTTCATATAACCTTTATGAGTCCGAAAAAGTGATAAAAGTATACTCGGTTACATTCTCACATATTTACGAGAAAAATAAAGAACAAAGACTAAGCTCGGTAACTTATTCTCATGTATTTACGAGCATGTTAAAGAACAAAGACTAAGCTCGGGATTGTTTTCATTTTTATGCAAGCTTTAAAACAAAACAAAACTATGCTTGGGATAGATTTTATTTTTACACAAGCTTAAAAACTAAACTAAACTATGCTTGGACCTGGTTTCATTTTTACACAAGCTTGAACTAGAGGAAACTATGCTTGAGGTAAGTGGTTTCATTTTTACACAAGCTTGAACCATAGAAAACTATGCTTGTGACTTCCCAATGCATAACAAAGGGATGGTTGGTACTTAGCCCCCAGCTTAAGAGTCTGAAAATTTTAACTTCGGCATGAAGAAAAGAGGCCGAAACCAAATGCCCCCCAAGCTTCGTTTCATTCAACTACAAAGGAGAATGAAATGAAGCTTCAAATACTAGACGAAGGACTTGACTCAAATAGAGAGGGGGGAAAATCATTTCATTTTTTAACGAGCTTGGCACAGAAACAAGAACTATGCTCTTAATGTTAGACAACTGAGAGGGGGGGGTGAATCAGTTGTTACTGTGCTTAAACAATTATGCTTCTTTTAAAACTCTTTGCAGAAACACTGAATGATGATCACAATAATGCAGAGAAATAAACACAGTTTCAGCATCATTCACATATATGAGAAACACAGAGACAGATATTTCCCGAGGAAACCCATGCAGGGTAAAAATCTCTTTTTCTTTATATGATAAGTAATGGTTACAATCTTTACAGTATCATACATATGAGCACCAACTCATAATGAGGGTACAACCTCTGTTTTGCAAGTTGCAACTTGTTGAGAGCACCAACTCTCTATTTTCTCTAGCACCCACTAGAAGGAAGCACCAACTCCCTGGTTTCTCTAG
Organism: Picea abies; assembly: GCA_900067695.1. Lineage (NCBI taxonomy): Eukaryota > Viridiplantae > Streptophyta > Pinopsida > Pinales > Pinaceae > Picea > Picea abies. Next base: position 8,949 of record CBVK0101487209.1, read on the forward strand.
CACCCACTAGAAGGAAGCACTAACTCCCTAGTTTGTCTACCACCAACTAGAAGGAAGCACCAACTCCCTGTGTTCAAGCACCCACCCGAACCTTTGAGGACACGAGTCCTCCCTATCTCCTCCTAGCCACCCTGAAATATAAATCTTTTCTACTGAATTTATTACAGTGATATGATGTTCGACGATAGCTTACCTGACTTATCACTGTTCTGCTCCATTTCGTTGTTTTGTCTGCCTCATTGCCTTTCTGTTTAGATCACTTGCACTGTTTGTTCTTCTGCCTTTTAAGCTCTGTGTGCCATACCCATTCACTGCATAGATCCTCTTCTCTTCAATTTAGCTGTTGTACTCTCCTTCTTCTTCACACATGAATCACCTTCACCAGCTACAATCACAGCAAACTCCAATAGCAACAGCAGCCCCATCTCTTCTCTATACCGTGTATTTATAGCTTCTGTGCACCTTGTGCATGCAATGTGCACAATCCCTCTGCATGCTCACACCGTGCCGATATCCTCCACCTCTCGAGTGCTCTTCCTGATCATCATGGTAACTCTTCAGCTTCTCTGGTGGTTTTCCCATGCGTTCAACATCACTGGGTGTTATCTCAGCCGAAGCAGCTCTTTAGATCCCTTGCTGGATTCTTCTTCTAAAAACCCAAAATCCACAGGTCCTTTCACTCACCTTGTCATGGTCTTTGCCCCTAACTGTGGTTATCCCCGACTCTCTATAGGGGTTTGGGGTTTCTCACTTCCTGATGTCGAGAGTTTCTCACCTCTCCAATCCCTGATTACCGATGCACCCCTTTCCACGCGCTAGCCCTACTAGCTATAGGCCTTGGCCCATATGACCGTCAACACATGACCTCGGTCAAACCTCTCATCAGGGTTTCGGCATTTTCGATGTCACCATGCACATGCCTACGGGATTCCCGATCCTCTGATCCCCAATGTGTCCCTTCACATGTTGGCCCTCCTGGCTCAGCTCCCGCTCATATGACCAACTCCCATGACCACAACCTTATCCCGTCGGGGCTACGGGGTTCGCGAGTTTGAGATGCATGAACTCCTTGCTCCCGGGATCTATGATATCCCGATATCTGATGTGAGATGCCACGTTTCCTCCCACGTTAACTCCTCTTGGATCCTTGACACACGTCCTATCTGAGATCCACGACTGTGGTCTCTTCTCGCAGTTCGGGGCTCAGCAAGCCTCGCACCCTTAGTCTCAAGACTCCCGATATGCCGATGATGCTTCATCCTTTGCCACCTATCCTTGCAGATGGACGGTTCTGATTAGGTCGGGTTTTCCACGATGAAATTCCTCGACTTCTGGTCAATGGGATTTCCTATATCCCGACTCTTGATATGTCGATGGATGGCCTCCCTGTCGGGGTTGTTCCCGGTGGCACTCAATCGCTGCCACGCGTCCTCTCCAAGTGGACGGTCCCGATCTCTTCACGATTTCGGGACTTCCAATGCCCTGGTTCCCTCGACCTTGAGAATTCCAATTCTCCAATGCACCAAAATGTTGATGGCGCTTGATCTCTGCCACGTGTCCCGATGATGACTCCTCTCATCGGGATTCCCTCTCCTACTCACAAGGACTTAACTCCCTCGCAGCTCTACAGATCCGATGGCTGATGGGTATCTGCTTCCAATCTGACGGCTCAGATCCTCTCACTAGGTGTGCTCCTCCTCCAGAGGCTAATCTCCGCGCAACTCCTCCCGATCCAACGGCTGACAGGATTTCTATATGAGATCCGACGGTTGTGGATCTTTGTCTTCCTTCTCTGATGCGAACTCTTGTATCTTGAGTTTTGTTGCGCGCGTGCTCCTCGACGTTGTTCCTCCTGAGATTTCAAGTCTGAATCCCCAAGGGATTTTATCCTTCTTATCCTTCCATCTCCACTGTTGTACTTACCATCAATGACAAGCATACGCTACTTGTTAAACATTCGCCAACAATCTCCCCCTTTGGCATTGATGGAAACTACAACACCCAAATTCTTTTCTCCCCCTTTGACATCAATGTCAAAGAACTCCCCCTGAGCTATTGCAGTAAATATAGGAGGCATTAGATAATAAAACAATACAAATATCCCCCTAACAAGATGGACTCTTTTAGGTGTGAAGCGAAATGACACCCAGCTTCTGTCTGAGATATTCAAACGGTGTCTTGGCTAGGGGCTTAGTAAAGATGTC
>CBVK0101487218.1:0-17361 GCA_900067695.1 Picea abies
AACATGTACCTCAACCATATACCAATATAACCATCAAAATTTCTCTAGCAATACATCATGTTATCCATAAACAGATACCATAAACCCTTACATCAAACCATGTTCCATAACCTCACTTTTATGTAGCTTCAAGAATGTATCATTCATAAGACAATCTTATACCAATACCACTAACAGGTGTCTCTCACAATGCACCACAATATATGCCAATAAATCAAACTAAGTGCACCAACAATATACTTCAAAATATCTTCCTCAAAACCATTCTACAATAAGCCCTAAACTTCCAAGAGGGCATCCAACAGATTTACAAGGAAAACCCTCAACTAGATTGATAAGTTCAACACTACACATATGAAAACCATACATTTTTCTTCTTGTAGTGTTCTATTGCTACAGTTTTTCTACCGCACTTTTTCTTCCACGATTTTTCTGCCACACTTTTCCTTCCACGATTTTCCTACCGCACTTTTTCTGCCGCAATTTTCTTGTCGTGATTTTCTTGTTTCACTTTTCTACCACACTTTTCCTGCCGCACTTTTTCTGTCGCAATTTTCCTACCGCGATTTTCCTGGAGAACTTTTTCTGCTGCACTTTTCTTGCTGCACTTTTTCTGCCGCACTTTTTTCTATCAATAATACCTACACAAATAACCTTTCACAAAATAGATATTCAATCGGTGATTAAATGAGAGATCTTTGCCTCTTATTTATACTTTCATGTAGCTTCCTCAAGGGGTTACCTTCTAACCATCTTAACCCACTTTCCTTATTTTAGGGTTAACCCACTTCTAACTACTTGTCCACTTAGTAATTTCTCCATTAACTTTATTATTTAAATAATTTATTTTCTATCCACTTTGACTTATAATACACTCATCACTTCACTTTATTATTTACCTTCTAACCATATTAAACCACTTTCCTTATTTTAGGGATAACCCACTTGTCCACTTAGTAATTTCTCCATTAACTTTATTATTTAAATAATTTCTTCTTTGTAACCACTTTGACTACTTTGACATTTTGGGGCTTCTAGATGGCTCATGAGGGTTCTTCAACTTCACATGGCCATAAATCTCTAACCGTGAGGATTTATGTGACATTCCACATACCACCGAAAATGGCATGACATGTACTATCCATATATAATAGTCTTACATTCAAATATATTAAAACTCATAGCATTATACATCAAACAAACTTGGGTCCATTACCCAAACCTTTTTGCTACCAGAATTCGCTATTGGACTTTCTTCAAGGGTTGACATCAATGACAACCACCTCAATTAATAAACAATCTCCCCCTTTGGCATTGATGGAAACACTTTGATGCAATATTGAAGTCATATCACTCATTCTCTTCTTATGACCATCATTCCCCCTAGACCCGTGCCTCTGTTCTCTTTCTCCAAGCATTTACCTTTGCATCCGATAAGTCTCTCCCCCTTTTTCATCAATAGAAAAGGTATCTTTCCATCTGGGGTTTCTCTCCCTAACTGAACTGTCCTTGGGGATACTCCCCCTAACTGAACTCTTCCTGAAACTGATCCCCCAACCTGAACTATCCTCTTTATGGTGCTTCCTTGTGTAAATCTAAGACATATAAGATAAGAATTCATTTTGGAGTAGAAAGTACTCCGAGTCTCTAGAAAATATACTCAAAGGCTTCCCTTGGAAGCAATTTTGTAAAGATGTCTACTGCTTGTTCTTTTGTTCCCACATATTCAACTTTGATGTTCTTCTCTGCAACCTATTCCTGTAGAAAGTGATACTTTATTGGAATTTTCTTCATCTTGGAGTGCATCACCGGGTTCTTTGAGATACCGATGGTGCTTGTATTATCACAATAGATTGGAATGGGCTTATCATACTCAACCTATATATCTGTCAAAATTTGTTTCATCCATAGAACCTGAGTAAAGCATCCTAATGTTGTAATATAATCTGCTTCAACTGTAGACAAAGATATTGATGATTGTTTCTTGCTTAGCCAAGATACTAAACACTCACCCAAGTAGAGCGTTGCTCCACTGGTGCTTCGCCAGTCATCAATGAAACCTGCCCAATCTGCATCTATGTAGGCAATAAGTGATAGATCCTCTTCTTTTGGATACCATAATCCAAACTCTTATGTTCCTTTGAGATATCTGAAAATCCTCTTCACTGCTAATACATGTGATTCCTTTGGTGCTTCTTGAAATCGTGCCACCTGTCCAACTGCCTGCATTACATGTGATCTGGATTATGTCACATATAGTAAGATACCAATCATTGACCTATATTTCCTTTGGTCTGTAGACTTTGAATCATGATCTTTTCTCAAATTGCAACTGGTTTTCATATGAGTGGGTAACTGATTTGCAATCTTCAATTCCAAACCTCTTTAGCATTTCTATGATATACTTAGTTTGAGAAATAAGAATTCCTTGGTTGCTTTGACGTATATGAAGACCTAGAAAAGAAGGATAGTTCTCCAAGTAATGACATTTCAAATTCATTATGCATATCCTTTGCAAATTTATAGCTTAACCTGTCATCATTGCTTCCAAAAATAATATCATCAACATAAACTTCAATTAATAAAATACTATCTTGAGTTACCTTGATGTAGAGTTTGTTGTCTGCACTTCCTTTTTCGAACCCTGCCTATTGTATATATTTATCTAGTCTAGAGTACCATGCTCTAGGATCATGTTTTATACCATACAAGGCCTTCTTCAATTTACACACATAATCTGTGTTCTATGACAATTGAAATCCTTCTGGTTGTTAAATGTAGACTTCTTCTTCAAGTTCCCCATTTAGAAAAGTTGATTTCATATCCATATGATACACTTTAATATTCTTGGAGCATGCATAAGCTAAAAGCAATCATATTGCTTCCATTTTGGCAACTGGGGAAAATATCTCTTCAAAGTCGACTCCTTCAACCTGTGCATATCCTTTACATACCAAAATATCTTTGTTCCTTGTAATATGTGTTAGAATATGATGTATGTGCTCATTTAACCATAGACAATATCACTATTTTCACCCAACCATAGGTCGAAGCCACCCCCAAGCACCTTAACCTTGACAGAGAATCATTCTAGAAGCAAACCCTAGGCTAGATAGCCAAACGAGATAGCGCACCTCTCTCTCCAAGGATAGCGCACCAAACAAGAGCTGATCAGAGAATCCAAACCGTAAACAAGAGATAGTCCAAGCCAAAACTGAAATCTGCTAGCTGCAGCAGCTACAACGACAACTCTCCTCCAGACTTGCGCACAAACTAGACAATGACAGTGTGCACAAGTGATGCTTCTACAGTTCTGAGAATGCCTGCCAGACTGAAGATTAGCCTCCTGTATTTATACTAAAACTGACAAAATTCCTGGTCCAACTTCTCATTCTTGGTGCCTATTTACTTAGTATATAATATTTCCTTTAGCCGACTTCTTCTCTTGGAGGATAATAACCTAATACAAGTTATCCTCTTGAGTCAACTTGTCTTCTATGGTTATTAGCCAACTAATTAGGGTTTCTTCTTGCTTCCCAAAATATTCTATTCTTGTTAGGTTTACACGTGGAGGTAAATACCTCCCACAACTACCATAATATCAACACTCCCTCCTAGCTAGGGAGGTATTGAAGGTAATGGTATTGAGCACAAAAATACCATTCACCCGATAGCATCGACATAGTCATATAGACTATCTCATGATTAGATCGTGAGCACCATCATCACTATCAGTTTCATCATCTGCATCATCTCTTGAAACCATACTCCATCTGAGTAATCAAATATGATGTTGGATAAGTCACTCACTCCACAGAGTGACATAAGAGCCATTCATCTAATCCGGACATATGTCCTAGAAGAATAAATGTCCTGAACCATTTTTCGTCTGGGAAATCTCTGTCCATTGATCATCCATCTAGTTGATAATCATTTCCAACACTACTGATAGTCTTCAAGGCAATCAGAAAAATGTCATTCAATAGAACACAATTGTGTCTATCCATAGTAGTACACAACTACAGTCAAATGGTCCACTGCCACACCAAGTAGCACACAAATACTTGATTAGTGACATATAGTCACAATCAATGGAACACATCCACCACAGTAGTATACATATACTATCCGGAGACATGCAGTCTCCATAACAATCATACCATCAACTTGCACAAAAAACATTGTTATGATATAAACTGAATCATCTGGGCCATTCTTCCACTCACATCTATGAGATATGGAAGAGTATTTTCCCTCAAAAGGTAAAACATCAATGATGAGCCATCTGGACTATTCTTCTCCAGAAAGGAAGAATAACTGTCTCAATTTCTGAGCCTGGACCATTCCCTATCCAAGCCATTCCTCCAGCACTAAACAAAGAGAAACCTAGAAAGAATGAATCTTCTCTAGGGAATGTCTATCCCTGATTGTTGAACCTAGACCATTCACCTATCTGGGCCATTCCTATGGCACTACAAAAAGTTCATCCTAGAGATAATGAATCTTCCCTAGAGAATGACTGTCCAGGCCATTTCCAAAGGAACTGACTGTCCTGCACCAACCTCCAAAACAGAACATTCTTCGAAACTACTCACAACTGTGAGCTTCAAAAGAATGACTGTCCGACGAGGCAGACCAGTCTTCTTGACCACTACTAAGAGTGATTGTCAAGAGAGAGACTATCCTAGACCATTCCCTATGTTAACCACAAGGGGAATCATTGTCTATGGTACATAAGCAATCCATCGAACCATTTTCATTACGAAACTAACTGTTCGATCTAGACCATTTTCTAAACTAGAAAGTGCTTCTCTGTCAGAAATATCAAACCAATTTCTGAACTGGAAAGGAACTGCTCATCCTGGACCATTTTTCGAACTTGAAAAATGACTGTCCATAAATCAATAACATATCAGTGCTTCCTCCCAACCTAGGAGTCATCTTTTCCTTTTTCAATAAAGAAGTCGTCTCCACGAGCTACAACTTGAGTACACAAAATTTTTCTTCATCTTGGACAGAGGCTTCACCAAAATGTCTTCTTGTATGCTCATCTGTAGAGATATATATTGGAGAACCACTTTCTCTTTTCAGAACTTCATCACAGATAGTGTAATGCTTGATCTCAATGTACTTTGGTCTTTCTAGAACACTGGTTTTTCTATGAAGGCTTTATATAGCTCTGATCAATGTAGTATATCATTTTTGGATTCATCTTTTGTTTCCTGCTAACTCATAACATCGCGGTAGGGCTCAAACTGGAACATATCTATGCGAGTTTGTCATGGATTAACAATCCATCATCCTAGATTTCTGAGTAACCATTCTGATACAACATCTCTGTTACATAAATATTTTCACCACACTTCTATTATGTATTGAAGGCTCTGCACCAAGTTGTTTGAATCCATACAAGATCTTCTTTTATCTGCATACAAGGGTCTCTTTCTGGTATACCTCAAATCATTTAAGGTTGCTCTACATGTAAACACCAACCTATGGATATTGCAGACGATATACTGGCTCATGTAGAGGTATGTATGGTTTACAAGAAATCATCATAGTCTTCTCTCTCCATCTAGGAGAACCTCTAGTTCTAGATCTTGCAATGCTTTCATTCATAAGTCTTCCATACACTTTTCTTCATCACAACTTCCAATTCCTCTACTTGATTGATTTTCGTGAGTTCATATCAAGCTGGTAGTCATGTGATTCTCAATACACTGACTGGTTATTCTATCTTTTCTTTCTCTCTTGGAATATTCATGTTCTTCCTCGTGTTTCTCTTTAGCTCTTGAGTCCATGGAGTTTTCTATAGATTCCATGCTCTGAAGATTCCAACTTCTTTATTTCATCATAGGATCATGGATGTGGATGGAAAACCAAGGATTACTTTAAGGATTATTGAAGAAGACTTCTTCTGAAGTCACACTGAACACGTGTTGCTTTTCACGGTTGCTACCATGGATAAATACTTCGTCATCTTCAATGGATCATATAATTTAGGATTAGTTCCCTCCTAATCCTTCCTTCATGCATGAATGCATGTTCTTATTTTGATTATATAATCAGCTCCCTCCATCTAGGAGAGGCCATGCTTCTGTCTGCATCCTTATTTCCTTCTGCAAAGTGTCACAAATCTTTTTCCAATTTCCTCTTGATTGCTGACTTCTTTCTGTCTTTACTTTTTCTAGGTTTCTTCAATATTGATTCTGATAATAACTTCCACATGAATTGTTAACAGGGGTTGTTGGTGTACTTCATCCTTTCATGTGTATTGTCTGACTTGTAGAAATCCTTATCTTGTTGTTCTTCCATAAATATAGTTTTTCTTTGAACATATTATCTTCTAAGAAATATATATGCAAAATATGTACAGAAAACATGGTATGTACAAGAACTATGAAGAGTGTTGTTTACCTTGTCTTAGAAGAAGAAGTCTATTTCATTCTGCTTAATCTTTTTTGAAGGTTCCTTTTCTTAGGAAACTGATGCTTCGTGTGTCTCCTTCCTTTTCTTCAGCTCAAGACAATGATTCTTGTAGTGACCATACTTTCGACAGTTGAAGCATTGTATTTCTGACATATCTTTCTCTTAATTTGGCTTCTTCCTTGAACAAAACTTCCTTTTGTTCCTGAAATTCTTGAATATTGTTGTGAAGGCTTGATCATCGTCTTTCTTTTGAGGTTTCTCTTTTGCACTAATCCTTGATTCTTCTTATGCACAACAAGTCCAAAGTTCTTCGAATGTAGGATACTCCTTCCTTACATTCATACATGCGACAAATGCATCCCATGTCTTGGGAAAACCGTTGAATACTATATTTACCAGTTCCTTCTCTAATATGGTCTCTTCAATAGCTTGGTTTTTTATCTCTTAACTGATATATCCTCACTAAGTATGATGTTATGTTGTCATCATCATTCATCTTCATGTCACAGAGCTTATTCTTCAGACTCATTACTTGTCCAATGTTTCTGACTGAGAAGAGGTTTGTTAGGGCATCATACATCTTCTTAGATGATTCAAGATGGGATATGTAGGGTATCAAGTGGTCTTTTATAGATTCCATTATGATATTCATGGAATTGATGTCATTGTCTTTGAACTTCTCCATAACTGCAACATTCTGTGGTTCCTTCTCTTTTCCTTCTTCAAACTCTAGTTCCACAATCTTTCCTTTCAAGATTTCCAACACTTTATTCTTGGAAAGAATGAGGTCAATCCTTGTCTTCCATGCTCTGAAGTTAGAAGCTCCATCTAACTTTTTTTCCGACTTCATAGAGTAAGTCATGGTTTCCTTGACTGGGTCAACCCTAGATTTGACCAAAAAACTCAAACTTGACGTTTTTGTTTGCTGAGAGTATCAGGAAATGTGCCAGGCTAGGGTGCACTAGTCTATCTGGAAATTAGGTCAATCCCTTCACTTAAGGTGCCTCAATGAGAGGGTTAGGGTTTCTACAACTGAACCTGCTAGTAACCCTAGTGACAATGCTTTGGTAACTGCTCCTGCTAGAAACCCTAGCGACAATGCTTCAATGAGCTTAGTATCCTTATGGATATGATACTTTCTAGTGCTTAGACTGAATGAAGGAGGTGTGGGCCCATAACCTGTTAGAATATGATGGATGTGCTCATTTAACCATAGACAATATCACTATTTTCACCCAACCATAGGCCGAAGCCACCCCCGAGCACCTTAACCTTGACAGAGAATCCTTTTGGAAGCAAACCCTAGGCTAGATATCCAAACAAGATAGCGTGCCTCTCTCTCCAAGGATAGTGCACCAAAAAAGAGCTGATAAGAGAGTCAAAACCATAACCAAGAGATAGTCCAAGACAAAACCAAAATTTGCTAGCTGCAACAGCTACAACGACAACTTTCCTTCAGACTTTCACACAAACTGGCCAACTACATTTCGCACAAGTGTTGTTTCTGTAGTTTTGAGAATGCCTACTAGAATCAAGACTAGCCTCCTGTATTTATACTAAAAAAGGAAAACTACCTAGTTCGACTTCTTATTCTGGGTGCCTATTTACTTAGTATATAATATTTCCTTTAGCCGACTTCTTCTCTTGGAGGCTAATAACCTAATACAAGTTATCCTCTTGAGCCAAATTGTGTTCTAGGGTTATTATCCAACTAATTGGGGTTTCTTCTTGCTTTCTGGAATATTCTACTGTCATCAGGTTTACACGTGGAGGTAAATACCATAATATCAACAATATGTCCATCTTCATTCAATTTATTTTTGAATACCCACTTTGTGCCAATCACATTTTTATTCTTAGGTCTTTGAACCAATTCTTAGGTTTCATTCTTCTTTGTCTGATCCAATTCTTCATCCATGGACTTATTCCAGAATTAATCCTTGTTGGCCTCTTCAAAACTGTTTGGTTCAATTGTAGATGAGAGTGCTAGCTCCATTTGTTCTAGCGAACAGATTATTCTTCTAATCTCAACTCCTGTATCTTTGTTTCTGATAATTTGATTTGAAGGATGATTCTTTTGTACTCATTTTCTAGGTTTCTTTGGAGGCACTTTTTGAACTTTATATTCTACTTCTTCTTCATCTTCTACTTCTTCTTCGTAAAGTTGTTCCACTGATTCGTTTTCTTCTTCCTTTGATTCTCTTCCACCTATTTCATCAATTGTTACATTGATGCTTTCCACAAATTTGTTCAATCTCATATTGTAACACTTATATGCTTTCCTTGTAATTGAGTAACCAACAAGTACTCCTTTATCCACACGAGAATCAAACTTTCTCATTCTTCCATCTTATCTTTTGATGTAGCATTTTATTCCAAATACTCTTAAGTTCTTCGCATTTGTTGGTCTTTCTTTCCATAGCTCGTAGGGAGTTTTTTCATTGTTGTTTCTGAGAATTACTCTATTTTGAATGTGAACTGTTGTATGCACTGCATGTGTCCAAAAAATATCTGTCAATTTGGAATCCATTAGCATTGTTCAAGCCATTTCATGTGTAATTAACATCCATAATGTTCCTTTGTCTCTGAAAAACTCTCAAAACCACTCTCTGAACCAATCTATGAATCCATACTCTCATCCACTATCATATATCTGTCCAAGCCTACTAAGTGTTCTTACAAATCCATCTCTTTCCATAGTGTCCAAGAGTCTACTGCACAACTATCCATAATGCTGACCCATTTATCACTATACTATAATGAAGTTTTCACTACTACAATTGATTGTACTTCTGCTAACTGACTGCTCTGGATCTATCTTCTCAAACTCTACAAGTTGCTCAAAGGATGGTTCTTTGGTCTGTCACAACTATCGCATAGACTCCCCCTGTCTAATATTCATGTTACCTGGGAGTCTCTAAGATATATGGATCAAAACAATTCGTGCTCTGATGTGTATTTATCATCATCATCATTGGTATATTCATCATCTCTCTAAGCTCTGAATTCTTTCTTTCTATCCATGGATTCATATTTCACTAAAATGCCTGAAAGTAAAATCTCTTGAACATTTTCCTTATTTACCTATCCTTCTTTTCTTTCAGTTGTTTTCTAAACCTTTATGTATTTGACATCTTTCTTTTTCTTTGTATAATTTTCTTCATCTCATTTTATTTCCAATCTTGCAATATCTGGGAGCCGGTCTTTGTTCACATGTTCTTTGTGTTTTCTTATCCATAATTTATTACATATGATATCAGCGTTCTCTTTCATGGAAGTATCGATCATGCTTCTACAATCACTAGCTATGTGTCCATAATTATGACATTTCTAACATTCAATGTTACTTGGGGCCACATAGGCATTTCTTGCTTGAACATTTCTTTTATAATCCCTACAATTTGCAACCTTATGTTCAAAGTTAGTACAATAAAAACAATGACCATAAAATAAATTTGCATACCTGGGAGTGAATGATCTTGTTTGTGGCATATTCCTTCTAAATTTTTTCCTTGGCTGATCATGATCATGATTGAAGCTTCTTTGTGGCTTGAGCATGGATGGTCTTCTTGAATATGTATCTTAAATAGTTTTATTAGATTCTGGTTTACCATGATTCCTTCCTTTGAGTACTTCTGCATAACTCTTTCTATTTTATTCATTCTTCTTTTCTAGCAACCTAGAGTGCTTCTCTTCATTCTCTATAATTGATGTGGATGTTTCTGTCTCTTCAACATTATTGTCAAGCTTGATGATTTTACTTCTCAATGTGACAACTTCTTCTTCAAGCTTCTCAATCTCTTCTTCTTTCTTCATTATCTAAGACTTCATGACTTCTTCTATTTTTTTCGCTTCTTCAAGCTGAATTTTTAATGTAATTATTTCTTCTTCAAGTCCTTTATCTTCTTGACCAAACTCTGCCTCAAGTTGGTTTAGATCGTTAGTTATTTCCTTAAGATGATCTGTCAATATCTTCTCTCTCACTTCTGCTTCTTCCTTTTATGCTTCTATGTTGGCTTCCAAATATTACTTTTGATATTCAAGATTTTCTTTGATCTTTCTGGCTTCTTCTAGCCGAGTTCTTAAGTTCTCGATGACCTATTGGGCTCTTCAAAAATGTTAACACTTTCCTTTTGTTTCATTAATTCTTTCTTGAGTGATTTGTTTTCTTCTCTTATTTCATCTAAAGCACTAATCAATTCTACTTCATAATTGTCTTCCTTTTCAATTAGTTTTTCTGTCTCATTTCCTTCATGGCATTCTATTTCAAGATGTCTATGTTTTTCACAATTAAATAAAAACAACATACCTCTGGTGATTATGTACTCTTCATCTTCTGAATTTGTTTGACATGGTGAACATAATTCTTCTTGATTTGTATCTGCATCTTCTTTGGCATTTTTTGAAGCTGCGATGGGTGATGAATATATGTCATGTAACTTATCCCAAATTTCTTTGGCTGATGAACATTTACCAATATTTTCTCTTACCAAATTAGGTAATCCTTCCTAGATGAAATCCATTTCTATTTTGTTTTTCTTCTTCAATTCCTTATTGGCTGCAGTCTTTTCCCTTTTTGAACTATCATATCCTGTAACAACTAATAGCCAAATATAATGTCTCTGTGCTTGTAAAAATACTTTCGTCCTTCTACTCCACTTCTCATACTTTAAACCACTATGACCATTAAACATTGGTACTCCATTCTCAGAATAATCCATGATCTCATTCTTGTGGTTAAATTGTTTCTTGGAGGAACCTGCTCTGATACCAATGATTGGATTACTAAGAGGGGGGGGTGAATCAATAATAGAGAAATTTAATCCTTTCTCACCATAAAATGTAAGTGTTATATCAATTTAGCATTATCATCCAATAGTTGCAGAGTAAATAAACAATGAACAAATGAGCAATCACACACATACACAGTACATCAGTGTTTTACATGGAAACCCAAAGAGGGAGAAAACCACATAATTCTTTTTCTTATATGTATTTAAGAATTACATTCATTGGAAGTACCAACTTCCTTTTCTTTCCAGTTGCAACTGGAAGGAGGCTCCAACCCCCTAGTTTATCAAGCTACAACATGAAGGAAGCTCTAACTCCCCAATTTTCTGACTACAACTAGAAGGAGGCTACAACCCCCTATTTTATCAATATACAACCCAAGGGAAGCTCCAACTCCCCAATTCTATGGCTACAACCATAAAGAGGCTAAAACCCCTTAGTTTCTCAAGCTACAACCTGAGGGAATCTCCAACTCCCCAATTCTTTGGCTACAACCAGAAGGAGTCTACAACTTCCTATGTTCTCCAGCTACAACGAAAAGGTGGCTACAACTACATGTCCTTGCCCCTTCCAACCGCCCTAACGTAGAAGTAGAATGATGGAACCACTGTTACACTATCACTATGATATATATTGTTGTTGTAGGAAAATCCTCCTCCGAACAGTTGAATCTGCTCTTGGATTCTATATCCCTATACCAAGACAAAAAAAACATGCTAACATTGGACACTAACATTCCTTTGAATCTAACTAACTAATGATAAAGAGAAGGAAAAGGAAAAAAGTGTGATGCACCTTATTCTAATGTTTGTCCTTGCTACTCCAACTTGAGCTTGACAACTGCTATAAACCTGTACCAATCAACCTGCAATCAACTTGTAACAACATGTACCATAAATAAACCTGTACCATAAACAAATGCATCAACCATGCACCAGACCTGTACAAATAACCTGTCACAATAACCTGTCCAAATAACCTATAATGAACCTGTACCATAAACAAGTGCATCAACCATGCACCAACCTATACCTCAACTTGTACCATCAATGAGTGCATCAACCATGCACCAAATATGTACCAATCATGCATCAAATATACATAAACTATGACTCATAAATATGTACCAACATCATCAACTATACAACTCATGTATGTGCCAACTCATCGACTACTTTTGTATCAATCATGTACCCAACATGTACCTCAACCATATACCAAATACATATACCAATATAACCATCAAAATTTTTCTAGAAATACATCATGCTATCCATAACCAAATACCATAAACCCTTACATCAAACAATGTTCCATAACCTCACCTTTATGTAACCTCAAGGATGTATCATTCATAATCCAATCATATACCAATACCACTAACAAGTGTCTCTCACAATGCACCACAAGATATGCCAATAAATCAAACTAAGTGGAGTGACAATATATTTCAATAGATCTACCTCAAAACCATTCTACAACAAGCCTCAAAACTTCCAAGAGGGCATCCAACAGATTTACAAGGAATACCCTCAACTAGATTCATAAGTTCAACACTACACATATGAAAACCATACCCTTTTCTTCTTGTAGTGTTATGCTGCTACAATTCTTTTGTTGCGGTTTTTCTCCTGCACTTTTTCTGCCGCGGTTTTTCTGTCGCACTTTTCCTGCCGCGGTTTTTCTGCCGCACTTTTCTTGTCGCGATTTTCTTGCCTCACTTTTTCTACTGCACTTTTCTTGCCATACTTTTTTCTATCATAGTTTTCCTGCCACGATTTTTCTTTCGCAGTTTTTCTGCTGCACTTTTCTTGCCACACTTTTTCTTCCTCACTTTTCTCTATCAATAATACCTTCCCAAATAACCTTTCACAAAATAGATATTCAATGATATTCAATCAGTGATTAAATGAAAGACCTTTGCCTCTTATTTATACTTTCATGTAGCTTCCTCAAGGGGTTACCTTCTAACCATCTTAACCCACTTTCCTTATTTTAGGGCTAACCCACTTCTAACCACTTGTCCACTTAGTAATTTCTCCATTAACTTTATTATTTAAGTAATTTCTTTTGTATCCACTTTGACTTATAGTACACTCATCACTTCACTTTAATATTTACCTTCTAACCATCTTAAACCACTTTCCTTATTTTAGGGATAACCCACTTCTAACCACTTGTCCACTTAGTAATTTCTCCATTAACTTTATTATTTAAATAATTTCTTTGTTGCAATCACTTTGACTACTTTGACCTTTTGGGGCTTCTAGATGACTCATGAGGGTTCTTCATCTTCACATGGCCATAACTCTCTAACTGTGAGGAGTTATGTGACGTTCCACAGACCACCGAAAATGACATGACATGTACTATCCATCTAGAATAGTGTTGACAACCCCACATGATTTTGATATTTAAATAAGAAATTGCATTTTTTGTAGCTGCCTTCACCTTAATCTTGTGAACATTTTTTTGAGATGATTATTAGATCAACAAATATGTTCATTAATTATTTATTATTGTGTTTTCGTTTTTTTTTATGTCTGATTCATGACTAAAAGCATGAATCAAACATGAAAACCTAGATTGGTGTTATATTTTCTATACCTTAGAAGACATATTTTAAAGGTCATCATGCTTATATCAAATCTAGACTCAATGTTTGAGTGATCTATTTTCGATGTTTTGGGTTTTGATATAGTTATTGTATGGTTCGATGGTTTGTATTCAATTTATGAAGAGCCTTTTTGATATATTTGATAAACCCCTTGCAAATTCAGTAGTTGTGTTAATAGTCATAACAATCAATGCACTCATGTTGTACTCATGTCCTTACTGCACCTTGTTGGCACAACGTATTAACGAGACATTCATTACAGGCATAGGGTTTCAACTCTGTATGTCTGGCTCTCATTACAAGGAATGGTAAATAATTATGGTCAAACCCTTGGTTTTTATTCCCACAATCTATGATATTATAACACACAAGCTTTGTTATGATCGTTTCTCCACTATCCATCCAGATTTGTTCTTGTTGCTCCTACCATTCAAACGTAAAACCACCCAGAGTTATCCCTGTTCCATTTTGGTCACATTTTTCATGGCTCTAGTTGTTCGCTTGGAGCCGAATGGGTGCCAGGCCTTACTCTCTCATGATGATGCGATTGAAGACTTAAAAAGACAAGGTTGAGATGTTTTCCTTAAAATATTTGAAGGCTATAACCTTCAGGTGGTGAAGGCTTTTGCACAGACCTTCGATGGTTGTAGAGTGAAAATTGGGGATACTCAGTTAGAGTTGACCAAGGGGTTTGTGAGTGAAGCAGTAGGGCTTCCATCGACTGGTGAGAAATGGTTCAAAAACTCACGAATTGAAGGAGTACCATGGAGCCTCTTCATGACGTCCCGAAAAATCAATTGTTGCGAAAAAGGTATTCCCATCTCCCTGGTTAAACCTAGGTGGCATAGCTTGTTTTTTATTATTAAACAATTTGTGACCTGTGAAGGCCGATACAGATTGGTCTTCCTCTACCATATCTGGTTACTCATGCATTTCATTGGTTTTGAATTAGACATGTCATTTTATCTGTTAAGAAGTCTATAAAATGTCTAAGAGATATAAAATACAAAGTGTTGATTCAAGTATGTTCCGTCATGGTTTGGTTAAGATTTTGTTGATGCATCACTTGTCCACCGTGTGTGATTGTTGGGAAAGTTTGTTGATAAGGAATGATTTTTCCCATACTCTTCCTACAGTAAACCCTAGCTTCGACGAGCCATTGATTAAAAACCAGTCCAGTTTTTCAATTGATACATAGACCCTACCAACAAAAACCCTTTAGATGTCGGGATGTCGAGTAAGCCTTCACCTACAAGATTTTTTTAGCAAGGGAATGTTGAATTGAAGGTTATTGATCCTTTTATTCCTGAAATTGAAGTTAGCAGGAATGTTATTATTAATCCAGATGTTGAAAAACCTCGTGAAGGAATAAAAAATAAATGCACAGACTTAGGGTTGAAAAACAAAAGGGCAGGTCTCCAAATTTTGAGAAATCTTAGGAACTGATCCGACACTTGTCTGAGCTCGATCGTTCCGATCGAGATCGACAAGTGCTTGAACCCTGATATCAGAGAGTTTCTTGTTCTAGAGGACCCAGATTTGTAGGGTTACAGGAAGAAAGTCATTGCTCCTATTGAACCTCACAACTTTAGGACAAATTTGCCTCCGTGCCTCAAAGGTAAGAAGGAGTTTTCAAGTATTAGGCCTGATCGGAAGCAGATAACAGGTAAAGTAGATTCATCCATGTTTGACTATGCACTCCATCGACCTGTCATCTCTCCTGTATAGTGTGATCTTTGCTTTCATTGGATTGAGTGATATTACACCGACATACCCATTCTTTAGGCCCAAATTAAAATGCTTACCACTCATAATGAATCATTGAGACAAGAAAATCTTGACCTCAAGATGCACACAGAGAGGAAAGTTAAACGTGTCAAGAGAGTAGGAAACATAGTAATAAAAAATGCAACAAGTGTCAAGGCCATAGTAAATTCTGAACTACCCGACCCATCTTTAGTCCATTTTTGAAATGGTAAAAAAACTTTTCCTCTTAATTTATGTCTGTTATCTATTTTTGAAATAAATCGATTTGGAATTTGATTTTGTTTGCTAAACTAAGACTAGTTGCAGAATCTTCGATTCTATAGTCAAGTCTCTTTGAAAATAAAAATTAGAAATTGGTTATGAGTAATATTCTAATTTATTTGTTTTGTTTTCCAGGAAATAGTATATCCCGTTGCTGATCATCTGGAGGAAACTTATTTGATTATGCATCTGAATGATTAGTAGTTTCATTTCTATTTGTTTTGCAAAACTTTGATCAATCTTTGATTAAAATCAACTATGTTATGACTGATTGTTAGCCCACTATTTTTGTAATATTTTTTATTTTTATGAGATCCTATCCTATCCTATGAGATAGGAGAAGGTGATCACAAGTCACTTTAAATGTTGTTCATTTTGTAAGTAAGAGACATATTTTTTGTTGGACACACCTACCACACTTAGAGGGGGTGTGAATGAGTGTGGGGCTCTTTTTCCCATAACTTCCCTCTTGCACAAAAACTCATCAATTAGCATTCAACATTTATTCATTACCCATTGTTGTCATTTATAGCCAGTTAGATGTGAGAACATATCAACAACATATATCAACAATATATCATCAACAAGTCATCACCAGAATGAACACAAAGAACACAANNATGTATGTACAATTTTCTTTTTATTACGGACTACAATCCTTGGGGTTTATCAGCAACAACTGAATAGAGTACAACTCTACAAGAGCACCAGCTCTATATGCAAGACTCAGATTTCATTCTCAACACCAACTGAGATGAGGCAACAATCCTCAATAGATATCAATCTGTACCATAAACAAGAGCATCAACCATGCACCAACCTGTGCCAAACAACCTGTAATCAATCTATACCATAAACAAGTGCATCCAACCATGTACCAAGTATATACCAATCATGTGTCAACTACTCATCAACAATGACTCATCAATATGTGCCAACATCGTCAACTATACACCTCATGTATGTGCCAACTCATCAACTGCTTGTCTCAACCATGACTAGTTTTGGATTAGTCAAAAACCCTAACTTGAAATAATCATTACTTTGTACTTGTATTGAATAAAGATCTAAAACTTTTACAAAATGTTCTTCAATGTGTTTTATGCAATTCCTCCAAGTGGCACTACTTGGAACCTCTCAGAAAACGAGTTATAGCAAAAATGGCATACCTTGCTGAATTATGGCTTATTCTAGAGAGATACCTTGTAGAGCATGCCCCGCACAAAATATTTGATGAATAGATATGAAACTATTACAAAGAATACTAAAGACTGTAATCTAACCAACACAATTGGTCTCACTGAATTTGGATCTGTTATGAAGAAGTTATGACGTTTTTATCCGAAACACCTGATTTTGACTAGTTTCAGGACTAGCCACAAACCCTATTTTCCACGGAGTGCAACTCCCAAACTACAACGACCCACAAGATGAATTTTTAACCACGGATACTTGGCCATAAATATCCTTCAAACTAGGAGGAGTTATGTGACATT
>CBVK0101487221.1:551-20730 GCA_900067695.1 Picea abies
AATAACAATTGATTCACCCCCCCCTCTCAGTTGTCTTAGTAATTTCAACAGACCGTTCCTTACAACCCGCAGTAGAATGTGGTTGCAGAGAGGAAGAATAGGGCCATAGTTGGTGCAGCGAGATTGATGTTGCATGATCAGGCATTGCCATTCTACTTATGGGAAGAGGCTTGTAGTACTGCAGTATATCTACAGAACATGAATCCCCATAGAGCTTTGGGGAGGAAGACTCCTAAGGAGGCCTTCACTGGGAGTAGGCCTGATGTTGAGCACCTACACCTATTTGGGTGCTTAACGTTCTCCCATGTCCTCTCAAAGAAGAGGACAAAGCCAAATCCCATAGCAGAGAAAGGGATTCTAGTTGGATACTCAGAGGTCTCTAAGGCCTACCAGATCTACCTTTCAGCACAGAGGAGAGTGGTGGTGAGGAGAATGTCAGATTCGAGGAGGATAGAGCTTTAGGGAGATCTCTTGAGTCAAGAGACAGAGTTGAGGAGGTCCCACAAATGCAGAGGGATGCATCGCAAGGGACACAGCCTCACGTGTCGACTACACCGAGTTCAGGGGTGATTGGTCCACCCGAGACAGTTTCAGGTTCACAGTTGCCGAGTATACAAACAATTGGTGCAGGTGCTTCAGGGTCACAGACTACTTTGCAGAGATCTGTGCATGAGACTCGAGGGCATGGGGAGACTACTCCGTGAGATGTTACTTCAGGGAAGAGGAAACCGAGATGATTTCAGGAGACCCTGAAGGAAGCCAAGGAGTATGTTGGAGAGCCTCATAGGTTGATGAGAGAGAGCAGAGCGACAAAGAGGTTTGTGTCTCACTTGGCTATGGTAACAAGCAATTCAAATTCTGAGGCCACTTATGATGAGCAAGTTGCAGACATACTCATCGAGTCCTTGCCAAGGGGTAAGGATGCCTACTTCGGGGACAAGTTGGGAGTGGTGAGTAACACTTTCCTCGGTAAGAGGGAGTGTTGAGATTTGGGTAACTTGGAATGTGGTCCCCTTGTGTTTGTGAGTCTCTAAACACAAAGGGGGAAATATTTGACCCTCACCTTTTACTTTGTGTTATAAAGTCACTTTGACTTTATAACATCATTAATGATGTTAAATTATGAGCTTGATTTCTTATGCAGATTATTTCTTTGAATTCTTCAACACTTTGATTCTAGCTTAATACATTTCAACAATAGAGAATCATAATTGAATAGCAATAATCATGTAGATACGTAAGCATGCACATCAATAACACATATACCCTGGGGAAACCCTGTACAGGGAGAAAAACCCTAGCAAACAATATTCATTTATTGCATTAATAATGTAAGATCACTTACAAACATCCACTATGAAAACTCTGATCTTAAAGAGCTTGCGAAGTTGACACTGACCTGACAGAGACCTAAGAGACCTTGCTAATATAGATGTATCCTAGTTGCTTTCAAAGACTAAGATATATCAGCTCTGATATGGGTTGTTGAAACTGCCTCTAATTAACTGATATGCCCCTCTATATATATGTTGCCTCTAAATGTTGATCTACAACACTGATATGGCTGCCTCTTTAGTGTTGATATGTACCTCTGTACAGCACTGATATGGCTACCTCTTTAGCGTTGATATGTACCTCTATACAACATTGTTATGGTTGCCTCTTTAGCGTTGATATGTACCTCTGTATAGCACTGTTATGTTGTCTATGTATGTTGTCTCTACAGCACTGTTTGCTACCTTTATATGCGCCTCTACAGCACTGGTATGCTGCCTCTATATGCGTCTTTGTATATCAGCCTTTAATGGACTAATATTCACCTCTGTATAGCAGCCTTTAATGCTTCACCTTTACCCTGCATAACAATTGTGTAGAGGAGAGGGGATCGACCTCTGCTTATAAAGGAATGAAGGAAAAGTGGAGAGGGCTCGAAATAGAGGTGTGAAAGCATGCTTGACTTAACTCAGCGTTACACTTTAGTTCGAAAATAGAACTAGACTTGAGACTTCAGTTACAACTCAGCTTTACACTTTAGTTCGAAAATAGAACTAGACTTGAGACTTTAGTTACAACTCAACATTACACTTCAGTTCGAAAATGAAACTAGACTTGAGACTTCAGTTACAACTCTGCATTACACTTTAGTTCGAAAATAGAACTAGACTTGAGACTTCAGTTACAACTCGACTATTAACAAGGCAATTTGAATTTCTCTTCATGGTGGATAATGTTACACGTGCCAACACAGTAGATCAATACATTTATATCTTAGGAATATCGTTTGTTTCTAGCTCATAGGAATTTTATATTCAACCTAACTTTTGCTAGATGCCTTGACTTTTGCCCATGGCTCACAAGGCTACTAGGCTCACAAAGGTTGTACATCCCCCTAACTTTTGCACTAGTATGTCTATGCTCATAGTGGTTGTACACTTAGTCACTGGGTTCGCCGATTTTCATTGAAAAAATTCGAAATTCGGCGAATTTTTTAGGGACCCGAATTTAATCGATGGAGTTCACCAAACTTAATCACAAACTAGAACGCGAACCTCATCCCAAACAAAAACATGAATTTAATCAATGGAGTTCGTCTAGGGTTTAATTATATTCGCATTCGTTTAAAAATTTTAGGTAAAAACGCTGCAAGTTAAAAAGCTCTGTTGGCGTCCATTTTCGTGTCCATTCCTCATGCGGTCGAGACTCCATCGTGCTACATATCCAGCACTACCAACGACACTCAGTCGATTCTCCAGCACGTCCGAACTCAGAACGACAATCTCCAGGAGTGACCCCAACGTCGATGGGCCGACACTGGATAGTACAGTGGACTGTGGAAGTTCGTGAAGTCTCGACTCTCCAGCAATGAAAGTGACGGAGGACCCTGATTCTGAGCAACAAATTCAGAGTGTTGTGTATGCCGAGGGTCAAGTGTCGAGTCTGTAACCTCGAGTGGACCCCGATTCTGAGCAACAAATTCAGAGTGTTGTGTACGCCGAGGGTCGAGTGTCGAGTTTGTAACCTCGAGTGGCCAAGGTCGAGTCCCGTTGACCTTGCAGAGTCTACAGGTATTTTTTTTGTAAATGCCATAATGTTTATTATTTGAACTTAAAATAAAAACAAAACATCGATTATGTGTTTTATAAATAAATATGCAACATAAAAAATAAAGAGATTTATCATTTATCATTATCCATAAAAATATTTGTATACATCTACATATAAAACTATAAACATAGCATGTTGCATAGTTACATACTAATATATTTTTTATAATTATCAAAGTATTTTTCTATTTTTATCAATTTATAATTTTAATTTTTAAAACTCAGAAGTAGAACTGTACATAAAATCTTATTGTTGTACATAAAAAAATTAAAACTGCAGAACCTTCATTCAATCATCAATGGCACCTCCAAAATCTACGGCGGAGGCATGGAAACATGTCAAGAAAGAGGGGAATACTCGTCTGTCAATTATGTGGACATAACTTTAGTGGCTCTTTAACAAGAGCAGTGGACCACCTCCTTGGTATCAGTAATGGAAGTGGAGGTGGTGTGGAAGGATGCAAAAAGATATATGATGAACAGAAAGATGCAGTGGAGAAAGACTACAATAAATCAAAGGTAGAAAAGGGAAAAATGGATATGAAGAGGCAGCGGATTGAAAGGGAGATTGCCATGTCTTCCTCAAACACCATTCATTCTTCATTAAACATGGGTGGCTCAAGTTCTGCCCCAGCAAAAGCAAGTGGAACCAAAACATTAAACCAATTTTGGAAACCTATTTAAAAACAAGAAGTTGATGATGTTGTTGCTGATTCTTTTTATGCATGTGCAATTCCATTCAATGTGGCCAGGAGTCCATATTTTAAAAATGTATTGAAAAGGGCCATTGATTTTGGAAAGGGGTATGTTCCTCCTGGATCCGAGGCTTTAAGGACCACTTTGCTCAGCAAAACAAAGGACATAGTGACAAACAAGTTGGATGACATTAGATAGTCTTGGAAGCATATAGGTTGTACGATTTTGAGTGATGGTTGGTCAGACTTGTGTCATCGTCCATTGATCAATGTGTTGGTTTATTCCCCTCAAGGGGTATATTTTTTTAAAGCAGTTAATGCAATGGACGAAGTGAAGACATCAGAATTTTGGATGAAGCAATTCAGGAGGTTGGGGAGAAAAATGTTGTCAAAATTATCACAGGTAGTGCCTCAAATTGTATTGGTGCAGGAAAGATGATTATGGAGAAGTACACAAACATTTATTGGACCCCTTGTGCAACTCACTGCTTGGATTTATTGCTTCATGATTTAGCCAAATTTCCATGGGTCAATGAGACAATTCGCAGAGGAAAAACAATTGCAAATTTTATCATCAACCATCGTCTCACTTTGAGCATATACAGGAAAAATGCAACTAGAGAGTTGTTGAGGCCTTGTGATACAAGGTTTGCCTCATTTTACATTACTCTTAAAAGAATTGTTGAGGAAAAAACAAGCCTAAGAGTTGTTTTCTGCAATACTGAGTGGGAGAGATCTCACCTTTCAAAAGAATCAAAGGGAAAAAATGTGGAACAAATAGTGCTCA
Organism: Picea abies; assembly: GCA_900067695.1. NCBI lineage: Eukaryota > Viridiplantae > Streptophyta > Pinopsida > Pinales > Pinaceae > Picea > Picea abies. The sequence continues at coordinate 5,138 of CBVK0101487221.1, forward strand.
ACAATAGCTTTTGGGAAAACGCTGACAAAGTTTTAAAAATGTGTAATCCAATTGTTAATGTGCTCTGCATGGTTGATGGTGACAAACCTTGTATGGGTTTTATTTATAATAATAACAATAATAATCTATTTTTAAGGTCACGGCCAAGCCAAACACCAAATTGGTATATGAGACCTCCTCCGCCTAACGATTTAACTGGTAAAGTCTACAAAGGTATACATACCCTACCACCCTCTGGATTTGAACTTGTGACCTCTTAAGAGGAAACACATGTTCTTAACCATTAGGCCCACTCAGGCACACATGTTCTTAGCGATTTATGAGGGCATGGATCGTTGCAAGAAAGCCATTGCAAATGCTTTTGATAATGTGGAAGCTAATTACCAAGAGATATGAGAGGTAATTGATCAAAGATGGAAGATGATGCATAGTCCTTTACATGCAGCAGCATGCTATTTAGACCCTAGATTGTTTGGAATACCAAGACATCAAGATGACGAAGTCATGAGTGGACTTTATGAGGCTATTGACAAGCTAATTCCAGATCCATCAATTGCATATTTAGTTAGATCTCACCTCAGAGCATACAGATTAGAAGAAGGGGTACTTGGAACCAAATCAGCAAAGTATGATAGGACTAAAGTTGCTAGAGCAATATGGTGGGAATTTTATTGTTCAGGGGCCCCAGAATTGCAAAATTTTGCAATCCATGTCTTGAGCCAGGGATCATGTGCATCAGCTTGTGAAAGGAATTGGAGTTCCTTTAACCATATTCATTCCAAGAAAAGAAATAGATTGTTATCTGGAAAATTAGAAGATCTTGTTTATGTTCACAATAACTTGCAGTTGGCTTTAAAGAATGTGGCTAAAGACTCATCTAATTCTTCTACTCCATGGCTCAATCCTATTCCAGATGCACCAGAAGATGGAGATGATCTTGGCATTGAGAGTGATACAGCCTCAGCTAGTGCTGAATTCAGTGGTGATCATGCTTCTAGTGGTTTTATTGCCCCTAGTGCTCTTGATGACATGGAGTTTTTTTATGTAAGTAGGCCACAGGAACATCAAGAATGAAACTTGTGTTCTTGTTCTAGTTTTCTTTTTGCAGGCTGACTTTTGTAAAACTTTTTAATGTTATGTTCATGTCTTTAATGCTATGTTTCAAACTTTCATGAACATGTTTTTAGCTTTTGAACAAGACGATGTGTTTTTAAAATATATATGTTTCATGATTAATCATGTTGGTATGCTATTTTCATTTCTATCAGATGTATGATAAACTTATAATAAGAGTATCAAATATATATTTTTTATTTTTTCAAATTTTGTACTATGTCAAACTTAATACCGAATTTTATCCCCAAAATTTTGACTGTCGAATTTTTGGCAAACTTCAAGCTCGCCAAATTCGAACACGAACACGAACCAGGTGACTAAGGTTGTACGTTCCCCCTGACTTTTGCACTAGACTGTCTATGCTCACAGAGGTTGTACGTTCCACCTGACTTTTGCATTAGACTTACATAGCATCTCGTTCGTCCTGACTTTTGTTTGACTCACTGAGGTTGTACATTCCCCCTGGCTTTTTGTCAATACCTCACAACACTAGTTGATTCTCCAAATCTCCCTGGCTAGCCTCAAGGTGGACTCTCAATGGAGAATGACTGTCGAGGCTGCCAAATTTAACAAATGACAACGTACTTTAATTTATAAAGTCAATTTGATTTTATAAAGTCATTAATGAGAAAAAAGTAAACTATAGAAACTTAAGTGAAAAATGAGATCTAATCTCATCCATTCATTTTGGAGTTTGGCCTAGATCTAATCTAAGCCATTGGTTTCCTAGGTTAGCCTAAGGATTGGGCTAAAGGAGGCAAAGGGGCAAAAGTGAGATTCATTGTTCACCCTTGAGCTTAGAGTGAAGGAGGAGAGGAGAGGAGAAGGGGACGAACCATTGTTGAGGAGAAGGCAAGCTTGAGAGGGCGCACCTTTGAGATGGAGGGGTGTAAAGCTTGCTAGTGTTTGTGGGCGCATCTTGAGGGATAGGCGCATGCATTCTTGAGGGCACACTTGTGGAGTGTTGGGACACAATTCTTAAGAAGAGAAAGGGGCGCATCTAACAAGAAGTGATGGTGCACATGGGTGGAAGCAAAGGGAGCAAAGGAGGAGGGCGCATTCTCCAAAGTAGGAGGCACAACAAGCAAAGGGCCCAAAGGCCAAGGCAAGGGGTGCAAACCAAGGCAAAGGAGCGCTAATACCAAGGAACTCCAAAGCAAGATTGAGAAGAGTTTGCCATTGTATCAGGTTCCTTTGTATATCTACTTATTGTAGCATTTGCTTTGAGATCTCCATAATACATCTACTCTCTTACTAGTTTTCTCCATGGGGATTTTTGCAGGGTCATGTTGACCAAAAACACTTGTGTTAAATTGTCATGGTTTGCTTATTTACTTTCAACATAGTAGGTGTTAAAGATCCTAGAGGGTATTTCCTGTTTTGAAGTATAATGAATGTGCTAATAATGGACAGAAAAACTTCCTATTAAAACCCATTCAGAGAGAAGCTTCAAAGGGGCATTAAATCACTTCCTACTTGGCAGATTTTCAGGGCATAAAGTTCAGATTTGTTGGCTATTGTGGACAGCAAGATAAAAGTCCTAAAACAGTGAGAAAAACTGTTTGAAAGTACCTTGAACTTAGTGCCCAACAAGAGGTCACATGAGAGGCCTGTTGGGCAGCCTTTAGAAACCTCAAAATTCTTCATATTGTGTTAGTCATAAATGCGTGGAATAAATAAGGGATATGCCACCGTATTTTTGTAATCTTATAAAAGACAGCAGTCACAAGCAAAAGGTCCCACAAAGCACGCAGGCACGCCCTTAATACAATGTTATACTGTAGGCTTTTACCCCAAGGCCAGCTTCCAGACTGGGAAAGCTTTTTATGGGTGCAGTACTACATAAACCAAGGGATATGCCACCATGTTTTTGTAATCTTTAAAAAGACAGCAATCACAAGCAACAGGACCCACAGGGCACGCAGGCAACCCCTTAATGCAATGTTAATACTGTAGACTTTTACCCCAAGGCCAGCTTCCAGATTGGGAAAGCTTTTAATGGGTGTAGTACTTCATAAACCACCGAAAACCGGAAACAGCTTCCAGATTGGCAAAACTTCTAATGAGTGCAGTGTAGTACTCATAAACCACCCTAATCTGATATGCACTTCATAAACCAACATCATCTGACAAATGCTGCCAAATTCAAACACATACACTCTTTGTTTTTTCTGCTTGGAAAACCACCTAACAACTAAACACCTCTTTACCAGATTTCAATTGTCAAGCTTTTGGGTATTGTTCAACAGATGCTCAAATCTATTGCTTGACTACACCGTTTAAGATCGCATTTATTTAATTAAAATGAAATGGCGTTATTAAGAAAGATAGGTCAGATAAACTACATACTATCCAGTGAAATTTACTATCTCATAACAAGCTGGAGAACCCACCATAAAAAATTTAGAGAAAACAGATCAGTTAAATTTTCGACTCTACATACAAATAAGAACTGTAGCAAACAAGGATTTCAAACTCTTTTAAACAAGTAGAAAAAGGGTTGCAAAGGGCAAAGGGGAATGAGGAGAGAAGAATACCTGATCATCTCCATTGCAGAGCATGCGCAAGAGATGGGGTAGAGCCCCACTGTCCAAGACGGTCTTGACTCCTAATTCAATCCCACACGCAAAGCTCCCGACCGCAGCTGCGGACTGAACCAACAGTGAAGCCTCCGACTCGCTCGCCAGGATCTCCACAACTCTTGGAACTGCGCCCAGCTTTATATAGGACAATTTTTTGGTCTTGTTGCCGATTATTTGGTTCTTTACGTCCCTGAGGGCCTTCAACTTCGCAGCGGCGTCTACTGAACTCAGATTCTCCACCAGTTCCTCCGGGCGGCACCATCCCATTGAGGAGGGCATCGTGTTATCTTCTCTCTGGTTTGCGAAACTTCGATTTTGGAATACGAACCCGCGACCTGTCGTTCGAGCCAGGCGCCTCGAACCCGCGACTTGGGCTAAAGGAAAAAAGGAACTATAATAATAATAATATTGATGGTATACTCTTTGACAGAGAAGATGAATAGGAGAGGGGCTCAAAGTCAATAAAATCGATATGAAAAGGCGTGACAGAACACCAGGCCGCTTCTTAAATAATTGGCCCTTTCATCGATTCTTTTCGTTTTCAAGCCCTTTTCATAGTATACACATCCATTTAATCCACTTCCTGTTCCTGTTCCTTCTCCTCCTCCAATAGCATGGTATCGAGGGCGACTGAATCACCGCTCTGACGCCACCGGATGGAGCTCCTTTTCTAGATGGCTGGGAGCCTAGGGATTTGTTCGTGGCAATCTCATATATCTTGGCATACTCTACATTGACGACTGCTAATCTCGTGGGTTTTTGTTTTATTCATTTTAATTTTCTGTTTGTGCATTAATAATTGTAAACACTGTATACTACAGTGTTGGAATGTGATGATGAGCTAAATATAAGATATTGTGCAAAAATAAATCAGTTGCAAAATTAATATGATCAAATATTTTGTAATTATATGTTCAAACCTTCTAAATAACAAATTAAAATACTTTCCAAATTTTATTACATTATTTACATTAAAAAATTTAAACACGTTTTTTTTTGCAATAAGTATTCTCAAATTAATATGAATAATTTTTTTTTATACATCAATTATAAAAAATAAAAAAACCTCTATGTTATTCTATATTGGTTGTGAGGGTGGATTTTCTATAGCATATAAGTTTCAATATAACTTCATCATTGTGACAATGTAGTAAAGTACAAGAAAGTGGTATTTCCTACTAATATAATATGATGGTTTATTAGTTGTATGGTGAGTATGCTTCTTTGCTAAGACTTCTTCTCTTATATTGGATGTGTTGTATGGGTGAGTCTCTATAAATCTCAAATTATAAGTCTAAGGTCAAGGGAGGAGGTCATTGACAACCAAATCTTGTTAGATGTGAGTGAATAACTCATGTTTAATGTGTGTGTATTGACAATAGTGGCACTTGGCCCCAATTGGGGGTGTCATTATTAGAATTGATCTAGTCCTCCTTATTTTAAGGGTAGGTGTTGGCTCAATGGGATATACACCATGAGTGAGCCTAATGGTTAAGAACATGTGTTTCTCCTTGGAAGTCACAGGTTCAAATCCAGATGGGGGTAGGGTATGTGTACCTTCGTAGACTTTAGCAGTCAAATCGTTGCATGGAGGTGGTCCCTTGTCCCACAAACAAGGGTGTCTCATAAACCAATTTGGTGCCTAGCTTAGTCGTGACCTTAAAAGTAGATTATTATTATTATTATTACTATACCGTGAAAGCATGGAACAATATTCCATCCAGCCATAAATTCAAGGCATGAACAAGAGATCATTTGACTGCCAAGCCCTACTGGATGTGAGTGAATAGCCCTTGTTATGTGTGATTATGTATTGGAAATAATGGCACTTGGCCCCAATTGTGGGTGTCAGTTTTTTATCTGTAAACTGTCGTCGATATTCCACTGGAATAGCTCGTCACAACAGATATTATAATATTATAAAATCTCATATTTTGCAAACTATTTTTCCTCAAATCCTAGATTAATTAATAACTAGTTTTGCTTGAATTTATGAAAATAGCTAAATATAAAAATGAAAGAACAAGCTAAAATATACACACCATCCACAAAATTGAACATAAGATGTATCATGGGAAACCCAATACGGGAGAAAACCCAGCTAGAAGGTGAGGCCTATGCTCTGCTCTCTTTTCTTTAGTTATGGAAAGCAAGTAAAAATAAAGAGACACTCACTATATATGGAGTTGTCTTTGACATTATGGCATGAATGGTTGCTACAGAATCTCCTACCTCCTCTATTATGCTCTCAAAATACCACTCCTTGGATGCTCTGCTCAACTATGGAACAATTACAATGCAAATAATGGAACCCCTTTCTCCTCCTAGCAACTCAATATTTAACATAACCTGATAGTTATCTAGGGTTAGGGTTTTGACTTCCTCAACCCTCAATTAGTGATCAGGTTTGGACCTTCTAGAATCTTCTTGAAATTCCACACGTGGCTAGCCCCATATGTGTGAGTAATGGGGGCTAACGTGGCATCCACTTTTACCATGGTGGTCAACAAGGTAGGTCAACTTGTGGGAGGCATAACTTTTGCATACGAGCTCTAATTGAGGCGGTTTACGCATTGTTGGAAATGTCTCGAAGTGTAAAACATCGTTGAGGGTGTGGGCGCAAGTTATAGACATTATAACCCTAAACAATGTCATTTAATGCCTCAAAATAGCTTTAGAAGGTTATGAACCCCAATTTTCCAAACTAGGACCTGCCACTAAAATGGCCCTACAAGTTGATTCCTCCAATTTTTTCCACCCATAAAGTACCAAGATAGATAAAAATTTGTATGATGATCCAATCTACATCAGTTTTAAAGTTGATATGGCACTTCTCTTTTTTGGGGGAGGTGCTAGCTAAATTATAAACATTGTCCCTTGAAAGCGTGAAACAATATTCCATCAAGTCATAAGTTTAAGGTTGAGGGAAGAGGTTATTTGACAGCCAAGTCCTATTGAATGTAGGTGAATAAGCCATGTTCCATGTGTGTGTGTACTGGAAATACTGGCACTTAGCCTTGATTAGGGATGGCAATATTGGCATTGGTTTGGCACTTCCCTTTATTAAGGGGAGGTGTTGGCTCAGTGGGCCATATTGTCTCACAAAGGCGTGGAACAATATCCTATCAAGACATAAGTTCAAGGTTTGGGGAAGAGGTCATTTGACAACCAAGTCCCAACGAATTTGGGTGATCAACCCTTGTTTCATGTGCATATGTACTAGCAATAGTGGCACTTGGCCCTAGTTAGGTGTGGCAATATTAGAGTTGGTCTGGCACTTCCCTTTTTAGGGGGTGTTGGCTTAGTTGGACAAATTGTCCCACGAAGGCATGGAATAATATTCCATTAAGTCATAAGTTGAATACGCATATCTTGTGGCATCTTGGAACTATTTTTATGATTATAAAATCCCTTCTCACTTTAATACTAACACTAACATTTTTTATGTTTTATTGCTTTTAACCTTTTTAAATTGCAGTGAGTTAATAAGTTGACAAATGCAATGTTTTTGATGAGTTCATTTTCCATGTGAGATATAGTTCAACCTTGATCCGCTCATTTTTTTTCCAAATTGTGATCATCTTAGTCATTTTAAAATGTAGGAAAACCCTTAAGGACAATTTTCCATAATCAAAATTTTCCTCAATTAGGTGGAACTATAACTTTCAACAAAATTCCCACCAAATTTAACAAATAATTTTCACTGAAAAATATGAGTTTGTTTAATTCTTATTAATGTGGATTTTATTTGCCCCCAAGGTATAGGGTAGTTGGTGATGGAATATATTGTTAAGGCACTTTGTTATGTGAAGTCGTTGATTCAAAACCTTGACTTACCTTAAGTGTTACATATGGGACAACCTAGGCAGATATTTTATTTCATATTAATACTTTTTTTCTTTATTAATTATCATTTTATTTATTAATTATCATTAAAGATTTTAATGTTTTACTTGTTTTAACTCGATCTAATTTATTTGACTTTAAAATGCTTTCAAAATTGTAATACTATATTATATATAGATATCATTTTATAGTAATAGTATTCACGGTTAACCATTTTAAACTAGCAATATAGGGTAATGAGTTAATGTTTTGGTTTTTTCAAATAAGATTTTATTAAAATTTGATATCTTATAGTAATATTATTTACGGTTAACCATTTTAAACTAGCAATATAGGATGATGAGTTAATGTTTTGGTTTTTTCAAATAAGATTTTATTAAAATTTGATATTTTAAATCTAATTTAAGATATATTGAAATCTATAAAATTAGATGGAAAAATAATATAAAATAGAATAAGAGTTATTGAAAATCTAAAAAAAAAATTAATATAAAATTTTAATTAACAAATTTATTTATTTTAAAAACAAATTAAAATTTTATAATTTTTAAAGTTAAATTAATATATATATATATATATATATATATATATATATATATAATAGTTATTGAATATTAGATTTAAGGTTCACTGGGTAATCGGTGATGGAGTGTACTGTTAAGGCACTATGTTATGTGAAGTCATTGGTTCGAAACCTCGACTTACCATGTGTGTGTCGTGTATGAGGCATCGTGGGCACACTTAGAGGTTATAGTGATACTAATCGAATAACATGACCACATGTCATGTGAGTACGTGATAGTGAGTTGTCTTCAACCTCAAGCTCCAAAGTGGATGTTCAAACAAAATAAAATTAAGATAATAAAATACAATTATTTGAGGTTGTTAACTCAAACCCAAGAAGCTTAAATAATAAAGAGCTTAGAGCTTATACAGTTAAGGAAAAACAATGGTTGACTCGGAGGTCTCTCCCTAAGGACATAAAATAAAATAATAGAAGCCATTGTTGTGGATGAGTATTAAAATCTTGGAGTTGTTAGGAGTTATTGGAAGGACATATAAAATAAAATAATAGAAGTCATTGTTGTGGATGAGTATTAAACTCTTGGAGTTGTTAGGAGTTATTGGAAATAGCTTCGTTATTGGCCAAGTGTGGAAGTATGAGTATGCGAGTTGTGGTTCTAGGATCTATGCAAAATCTTGAGTACATGTTATGTCCCTTGCAACAATGTGGTATTGGAAGAAATTGTGGCATTGCCAAGCACTTTGAGTAAAGGATACACAACACCAAGTCACTGCATTGCCAAGCACTTTGAGTAAAGGATACACAACACCAAGTCACTGCATTGCCAAGCACTTTGAGTAAAGGATACACAACACCAAGTCACTCAGTTAGTGGATTTCAGTGATAAACTTTTTAGATTCTTCTAGAAGATTTTATAACCGACCTAATGAGTCTATAAATATGTATAGCTATTGTTGTATAAGGACTTTTCAATGCTCTAAGGTTGAGTTGTTGCTTATTTGCTATGATGAGATCTAAGGACTATTGTATAGTTGCACCCGTGAGTTTATGTAATGTGGATGGTTGTTAATGTATATTGAGTATATTGAGTTTTTATGTAATATCATGGAGTTGTCATTGAGTTTGTCATATCTGGTTGCATCTCCTTGATCTTGTTCTAAATTCGTTGCGATGGTTTTTTTACATCTAAGTTCATGATGAATGTTATGTTGCTTTGCACTATGGGTTATGTGTCGTGGTTTATCATTGCATTTAAAGCTTAACAATAATTTCTTTAACTAAATGTTGCACCACTACATCCCACTTCCACTATGCACTACCTCTAATGTCAACATCATGCATGCCTCAAGTGAGACCTCCTTCCTCTAGAAGGTTGAAAACATTGGCATATTAAATTGCATCCTTTTTGTTAGACACATCTATGGACCCTTGGTCTTAAATGGAGCCAACAACTAACACAACGGAAGTTGGAATTTCAATAAGAAAATGGGTGAAAAGACAAAACTGGTACCTTGTGCTCTTCAATAGAGCTTCTAAAGGCAATCTAGGAGAGATGGGCACCAAAGGAGTTATCTTTGATCTTAAATGGAATGATAAGATGAAATTTTCATGGTATATAGAGACAACAAGTAATAATAATGCGAACGTACTAGCAACATTGAGGGGGTGCATTTTCTTAAGATATTCACATAATCTAGAATCATAATAGTGGGAGACTCAACCATCATAATTTGCACTCTTTGTGATCAAAGAATGCCACACGCCACATTTGGACAAACTAGTATCTCTCATTTGAGTCTCCATTGCAAACTTCAAAGGAGTGGGATTTCTACAAGTACAAAGAAAATATGACACCTTAGTTGATCAGAGAGTCAGTGTTGGGGTAGTTACATTAGAGGGAGAACACAAGATGCTAAAAGCAATCATATTTGAGATCAAGATCAAGTGTATGATACAATGAGCGAATGGAAAGATTTAAATGTGGAAGGATAGGAGCTTGGTGTCTAAGATAACGCTTTGATTAATAGAATTGGGAAGTCAACCTTTGACACATCAAGCATGAATGCACTCCAAACAAGAAGGGTCTGTGTGGCACATTGAGAACAAAGGTAGGTTGTGACAAAAAAGGAGGAGAAACAAAACAATGAACTATGTAATACCTTGGTGTTAACCCCTAGAGTATGATATTTTGAATTATATAATAGTTGTAAACGATGAGGCTTGTGTGACAAAAGCCAAGCCAAGTAAGTTGAGTTATAATGACCTTGTGTTGCAATTATGTAAAATGATTTATAAACATTCATATAATGAAGCCCAAGACAAATGCTCAACTAGAAAATGTGCTTTGGTCCAAATATTGGGCTAGAATTATGGGGTGCTTATGTTATGGAAAAGCATGAATAATAGGAAATGAACTAGTATAATATCTAACAAAAATGTTGCTTAAGGAAGCAACAAAAGGAGTACGATACCACAAGAAGGGAAGAGGAAAGGAGGTACATAGGCGATACACTTGTCCTTTGGGAGTATTTATATTGTTTCCATGCTTCCTTAAAAGCTCTCCTTTGGGAGTATTTCTATTGTTTCCATGCTTCCTTAAAAGCTCTCACATCAATCTTTGACTTGTGTGTACCAAGTACAAGTTATGAAATCCTTGGGAATATAGTAGGCATCATGTAAAGAAAATGTATGGTTATGGAGAAGTCTATGTGAAACTCATGGTTGTTATCTCTACAAATGGAAAGAGGATCTCAGGAGTTTGTCCCTAGTAAGAGCCTATGGAAGTGGGGGATCTATTGCTAAAAAAATGAGAGAAAATTGGCTGGTTTTTGAAGGGGAAAACATGGTAAGAATGTCCACAATAGTTGAAGCAAACGTCATGAAACCTACAACCTAGATATTGATGCTCATGGATTATTTTAGAGCCAAAGTATTACTCTACTAGGTTGTTCCCAAAATGCAATCAATGATTCAAACTCTTTCTACCTATATTGATTGAAGAGCATTGGAGGGGAAGGAGATTCCTTAGAGATTATTGAGAAGAGAAATGAAAGACTTCCCCTTGTGTTGTGAAGTGAAATGGAAAAGAGTTGCATGACTAGTTGATAGTTGGGTGAGGTGTTTGGAGTTATTTGTAAGGAGGAAATTGGTTGAGTCATGGATTGTGTTGAGTGAGAGTAGGTCCCCATGAGAGCTTCCTTCACCCTAGTGGTACCATGCACTAATTTTAGGGTGGAATCCAGATTAGAGTAGATTAATATGATTGCGCAATGAATCACTCATTATTCATTAGTTTAGTGGACTTACATTTAATTACACATAAGTAACCATATTCATCATTATGTGGAATGTTTTTGTTGGTACTATGTCATGTGCTTCCATGGGTTCAATTGTGAAATGAGAGAATTATGTTTAAGGAATTGTTATGTGGATGAGATTGATGATAATATTGTATCATTCATGCACATGGTAAATTTGTGTTCAACATTTATGGAGAATCCATGTGCATGCATGTTTAATCCCACCACTAATATATGTGATGATAACTATGCAATTATATGTGTATGCAAAATCTTTTTATGGAGTCGTGGGAAGTCACGATTAGTAAATTCAATTTGTAAATAAAGTAACTAAATTTTATTAACTTATTAAATTCAATTTGTAAATAAAGTAACTAAATTTTATTAACTTATTAAGTGCCTTGATGGTAAAGGAAGGAACACAAGGATAATAAAAAGTGGTATCAAAGCGCATCTTATAGAATCGGGCTATTATAGGTAGAAAATATGAGTTTTAATATGGAATTTAAAATTGCACGGCCTAAATTATAATTGGATATATGTCAAAAGCATCCAATGCGAGGAACTTAATGCTCATGGGGATGATCTAATGGTTGGATCAATATTAAGGCCTTTGGTTAGGTTACAAAAATGAATCCTATACGAGTTCTCAGGTAAGTTTCCAATCCAGGGAACACATATTCATGTAGTTGTTCAAGTATGATCATGTTTGAAATCCTAGGAAATTAACACTCCTGTTAATTATGGATGATGAACATTGATCACAATTCAATAAACATGGGTAATTATATAGATTGCACGTGACTATATAATGATGGACGAAGTTTGAATTCAATGGATTCTGTAAATTTATAGTTCCAAGTGGAAAAATAATCTTCGAGGATTTAGTGAAATTCCCAATTCTAAAATCTCAATACGTCTATCATGTTGTATCTTAGAATTGCTTTATGATCATAAAATATTTTTTTAATTTAATATTAATATAGTTAAGAATTTGTATGTTTTATTTGCTTTGAACTTTTTAAAATTGGGGTGAGTTAATAAGTGGACACACTCAATGTTTCTAGCAAGTTCAATCATGCGAGGTAGAGTTCCACCTTGATTTGCTCATTTTTTCCAAATTATGGTCGTCTAAATCATCTTAAAATGTATCAAAACTCTTAAAAATAAAGTTCCATAGTCAAAGTTCTTAACAATTAGGTAACGTTATGACTTTCGACAAAGTTCCCATTAAATTTAAGAAAAAAAATTCAAAAGGTAAAAAAATTGCCCACTTATTAGTCCCTGCCTGAAAGGGGGCAGGGACTATAGCCATGAGGTCATGGTTGACTTGATGTTAGTTAGTAGTTGACTTTAAAATTTCCCATAAATTATAATGTTTAACTTAGGAAATTTTTATTTATATATTTTAAAATAAAAAATATATATATTTGTTACAATTTGATTGGTTTATAAGTTTCAAGTGTTATTGTTGGCTTCGCGTTTTCCAATGTACTTCAATTAATGTTTACTTCACTTCTTCCATATTTTATTTTGAAAAAATAAGTACGTTGATTTTTAACAATCAAATCTAACATATATTTATAAACATTTTATTAAAAATAAAGCTACGTGGCATTTCCGTCTACGTTCGTGCATCTATCAAATCAAGGAGTGAATCCTGTGAATCCCTCCTCCGTCCTGCCTGTGTGGTGTACCGGTCCGGCTGCAGTAACAGGGGCTGCCGGGAATACGGACAATGACACGTGTTCAGTGGTGGAGTGGCCATGACAACCTCTTTCCTCTTCCGGGTTGGTTCTAGGGTCTCCCATTCCCGCATGTCGCTGTTGGATTTCTCCTCGACTTGGATTCTACGGACCCGACGCCTAATCAGAGAAGGGGTGATGTGAATTCTACAACTTGCACTTGTTTAATATGTCTTAATTTGATCCATATCATAATAGCCGTAATGAAGCATCATTTCTATGATATTAATATGTTGGTATTTGAAATTTTTTTATGTATCATATTTATTTTTTATGTTTAATTATATTTGATTTTTTTTAATGTTAAATAGATATCATTTATTTATATATTTTTTATAATCTTTTATTATATTTATATATTTATAATATTTTATTATATTTATATATATATTTTTAAGTTGAATAAATATTCATTTATATATATTTTTTAAATATTTAATCACATTTATTTTTTATATTTAATTTTTTATATTAATTATATTTAATGATTAATTAATTCATAATTTAAAAAATGATGATTATGGATTTATTTTGAAAATAAGCATATCAATTAAAAATGAAATATGGACTTGTAAATAATACATATAAAAAAATAAAAAATATATATCTAATAATCAATCTCCTTTTATGCAGTAGGAATAATGTGGTTGACTACATATTAAATTTGTGGTTGACCATAAATTTTTGTGGGTTTCCTTAAGTTAAACTTATGGAAATATGGACTTGTAAATAATACATATAAAAAAATAAAAAATATATATCTAATAATCAATCTCCTTTTATGCACTAGGAATAATGTGGTTGACTACATATTAAATTTGTGGTTGACCATAAATTTTTGTGGGTTTCCTTAAGTTAAACTTATGCTGTTAAATTTGTGTATTTTTTTTAAATATTTAAATCAATTTTCTGTTTTATGATTGGTTACCTAATTGAACCTCTTGTTGTTGTCACCTTAAGTCAAATATTATATTAGCAACCATTCTAATATATGTGATTACTAGTTTTCAATAAGATTACCCATGTTACATAGAATTTAGCAATTAGTCGATGTTTGTCAATTACAAAGATTACATACTAAACCTTATCATAAAGATATAATCGTTGACAAACAATCTAAAAAAATAAAAAAATGCATATGCCCATAAAATCAAATGGATGAGATCTTAACTCAAGATCACTGGTAGTTATATAAATACAACATTTATATACCAAAAATCAACGAGACTGCAAATTGACCACAATAAATATCATAATTGTATGTGCCATCAAATTACCTGGATGGGATGTTAACTTAAGATAGTTTGGTGGTTATTTAACTACAAGTTTACATATCAAAATAATTATGAGATATTCACATTAAATATAAATATATGTTAATATCAAGTAAAATTAACTACCACTAAAATTAACATCTACAATTTACTTATCAATATCAACAAACACTTATAACTCAAGGACAAACCAAATTTTAAAATTATATATACCCTCTAAATTTCAATACTTTAACTATTATTTTAAATATAACTTCACACAACTGGTAAAATTCAATGTTATTTCAAAAACCAATACAATTAATGTTGGTGTTTTTAAATGTTTTTTCCACCATATTTGTAGATTCAAAGAATTTGGAACAATGTGTAATTATATTAAAATTATCTGGTTCATTATTATTGTTCATTTTCAAATTAACGTGTTTGGCAGGGACTAAGCTGCCATGCAGCACTTGTTTTTTTAAATTATAATGTTAAAGCTAAACAAATTTAATAATATAGTTTTTGTTTTACATTATTATTTTTTCATCAACAAGCATCAAAGATATTTTGTTGACATTAGCTCATTTTATTTAATCTTAGAACCCATCTTATTTGACCTTGTTGTAGGGGCTAGTTGGCTCTGTTGACTAGACCCGCCAGTCGACCAGTCAAGTCGACTACAAAAGTCGGATATAAGAGTCAGTCGAACTGACAATTAGAGTCGATCGACCAGGTAGTTGAGAACTGTAACCGACTAGTAATTGTATGACATGTGTGTGTGTGTGTGTGTGTGTGTGTGTGACAGAGAGAGAAGAAAGTTGTTTATCCATGTAACAAAGTGCATTTGATGGTTCTCCCATTACTTGGGTATGCTTCCATGTGTCTCTATGTGTGCTTATATATAATGTTGTAACATATGTTACTCTGCGTAAGGAACTAATGATAACCTCTCGTACTTTCCCATGGAATACAACATTAGTTCTGTTGTCGATAGTTATGAACTCGGGTATGTATAAAGTAAAAGGCACATAGATATTAACCTTGGAAGACATACACAAATGGTGGGAGCACAAAATTAATAATTACATACAAAATTACACAAGGAGGAATTGACTAACGCTAGTAGAAGCACATACTCAATTCTTTTAAGAAATACACAAACGATTCTTAGAAGCTATTCCAGAGGCATTGTTTGAATATCTCAATCAGTGAGATCGGAAGAG
>CBVK0101487224.1:0-18705 GCA_900067695.1 Picea abies
CCTTGCTGGATTAATCCAAGAGCTTTATTATCCTTCTTCCTGTTTTCCTTAAGCAATACACGGTCAGCGTTAGACAGGGCCAATTCTGTTGCAGCATCAGCTAGCTCAGCATAACCATCAATAACATAAGTCCACAAGTCTTGAGAACGCAAAATCGTCCTCATCTGAATATACCAGGAGTCATATGACTTCTCACTCAGTACATGAACTTGAATCTGAGAAGAACTACTACCAGACGCAACCATTTATAAAAATTGACAGAAATTAAATAAACCTTCACGCAGGAAAATATGAGAATAAAAGTTTTGGCACTAATAGGAATAATCTGCAATGAATTAAGCAATTGTCGGATAAACTACAGGCTCTGATACCAAATTTGAAAAACGGAGGTCAATCGGGTTTCGGCGATTACAAACGCCGAATACAAAAAACAAAAGACCACGTTGTTTGTCGAATCGCGAAATGCGAAAAGGCTGTGGGCCCAACACTTTGGGTTTCGGGGTTTAGGGTTTGGCGATTACAAATGTCAAACACCAACACACAACAACTCCCGAATCACGAAAACGAGAATGGAATGTGGGCCCAGGACTTCGGGTTTCGGTGTTTGGTAGAGCAAAGGAACACCACACACTTGTAATAAGTGAACTCCGAAATGCGAAATAACAAACTTATAATTATAATTATAATTTTTATCAAGAGAAAAAATGGTTAAGTGGAGACGTATTTGACACCAAATGTATTTTCAAGACCGACGCATTGGACATCGGATGGTGGGAATCTATTGTTTGGTCCCTTTTCGAATGCACGAGCCATGTGCCTGAAGAAATAGCCTGGTGTGGAATTAGGGTGAACCGTCGCCAATGGAGTTATATCAATAGAAACATAGGAAGCCTCGGGAGGCTAAGCGGAAATATGCAGTGAAGGAAGAGAGACTTACCAATGCAACTTTTTCGAAGCATCCACGAATGGAATTTTTCTGAAGTACACAAAACAGACTGAAAAGCAGAGAGAGACGGAGAAACTCTTGGTTGAGTAGCAGATACACGGAGCCATGGCGTTGTAGAGGACAAGTGCGGGATCAACATTCGAAGCTGTGGAATATTTTAGGGTTGGTGTTGGTTGGGGGCATAGCATTGCCGGATAAGACATTCTCCAGGGCAACAATTGGTGGACTAACACTAGGAGTGTGTGCAGCTGGTGTGAAAGGTGGATGTTGTAAAATCCTGCCATAAATATCATCAACGAGTAGAGTGGGGTTGGCGGTGTTTTGCAAGCACCATTGAATAAGGCCAAATTTTGTACAAAAGGTTGAATATCGAACTAAGATCTGCCACTTGAACTGAGGATTGAGGAAGGTGTCATGGATGTGATCCCGAAACTCATCATGGACAAAAACGAGCTGGGACTTTTGAGGATCCATAAATTCAGGCAAGGGTGATTAAGATATCTTCTAAGAAAGCTTATATAAAGAAGTTCTATATAGAGAGAGTAGGGCCATGATGTTAGGGTGAGGGATGGGATAGTAAGACGCAAAATTGCATTGTGTGTAAGATTTGAAAGTTTACTAAAAATAAATCGAATTATTTTGCACGGCCAAATAGTATAACCTATCAGTGACTAATAAAATGCGTGTGCCGTGTCTATGTGGAGGTGTAGACCTCAAACATGGACCTAGAGCTAAAGGAGATGCGATCGTGAGTGGGCTAAGGAGTCAAGATAGAACCATAATCATGTTGTACGGTTGATAGTGAATGTAAATAATTGTAGGAGTGAATCAATCTATGAATTTGAGTGGGCTAAGGAGTCAATATAGAACCATAATCATGTTGTACTCTTGGTGGTCAATATAAATTATTTTCAAGGGGGGTGAACCACTCTATGAATTTTGTGGTGGATGTGAGTGTTGGGATCCTAGCCTACAAACACAATTGTTAAAACACCATAGAAAGAAGAAAACACATCATAGAACAACCAAGAACTAAATCGGGGAAATTATATTCTTACTGATCAGCCAAATGGTGGAGAAATGAATTACAAGTCTCAAGAAGCTCCTCACATGCTTCTACATTTAAACAAGAAATATCTCAAGAGTTTCCAAGCATACAAAAATCCAAATGCTTGAAAATCTTCCAACTAATTTAAACAGAAAGGTGTGTGTTGTCACCATCCAACAATCTCCACCTCGACAACAATTTTCGTCAAAGTTTTTCCAACGAATCAATCGTCACCTTTCCTTCAAGATGAGAGAAGCTAAACACCATCGCTTCAACATAAGCTAAACACCATCACTTCAACATAACTACAAGCTAAATCACATCCAACAATCTCCACCTCGACAACAATTTTCGTCAAAGTTTTTCCAACGAATCAATCGTCACCTTTCCTTCAAGATGAGAGAAGCTAAACACCATCACTTCAACATAACTACAAGCTAAATCACTACAACCACTATAGGTGATACTCATGCTTCTAACATTCTGAAGCACCCATTTCCATGCTCTTTACGTGGTTTTCCCATGTGTCCACGGACAACAACAACTACATGTGAAATATTTTAACATTCCATCACAAACATCATCCTTCCTAATGTACTTTCATAAGGTACACGAAAAATATAATACATTTCTTCCTTGATACTAGGATATAAGCTTGACGAAATCTTACAATGGAAAGATGAAGGGATATTTACTAGTTTCAGAATGTTGATATTGAACCTCATCAGTATCTTCTCTATAGACTTGTGACAACCACATCTTACCCTTTTTCCCATTTCTGTGTACTTCTATGATTAAGATTTGTTTTTCTACTCTTAAATCCTTCATTTGAAATATCATGGCCAATTGATTCTTTAACCTGCTCATCTCAACCATGCTTTGCTTGGAACAAGCATATCATGAACATAATAAGAAGATAATGAATATTCCATAAACACAATGATCATACTCACTTCTTTAGAAACTTCGGTTGACCATGAAGGAATCACACATCTTATACTTTGTCTAGTTATATTAGGCCATACAATGATTCCATGAGTTTGCAAACAAATCACCCGTTGCAATCATGAAAAACTACGCAGGGTACATATCTATGCTATTGATGATTTGTGGATAGTAGGATCACACAATCTGCATCCATTGGCTCTATCACCATAACCATAGAGATATAAAACTTTTTTCCCTTGACCAAATATGAACAAGCCAGAAAAGTAAGCCTTCAGCTGTCATCTCTAGCCTAATTTCAATGGAGTATGCAATCTATGGGCTTTAAAAACAAGTGCTACCAAAAAACCATGTGCACCATACCACTACACTTGACCTAACCTCCCACCCCCCTTTTCCCATGACCAAAACCAATCAAACATAGAAATAAAAGTATTTGAGAATACAACATGCCCCCCCTATCACCTAGATCTACCCGATAAAATTTGAAATATGGTTTATGGATGCCTAACTAGGTCTTACGCTTGTATGTCGATTTACATTAAAATAACTTGACATCAAAATTTGCATTTCATGATCTCCTCTCCATTGCTTTGACAAATTCTCACGACCTCTACCACCCATGTGTAGTCACTCTTGTTGGAGAACTCTTCATTTCCCTTAGGCTTGACCTCAAAACCATTGTCCCCAAGCCTCATAGTGATTGAACCAACATATAGGGTTATATCCATTTCCAATACATCCAACCCAACCAATTTCGACATACTTACCCATAGTTGTAAAGTCACATTCCACTTCATGTTTCGAGAACGTGCCACTGATAAGAAACTAAGAGATGTCAGGTTTTCGAGCACCATCTTGTCAACATTCATGCAATCGAAAAATGTAGACCCCAAAACAATGCTTAACCAGAGCCCCAATCACAACCCTGTCCACATTTCTTATCCCTGATCTCGGATCTAAAGTGCATGGATTAAAGAACATATAAACCTACTTAAGTTTGCGTAGATAAAAAAAAGAAAGTATTTTCAAAGTGTTTGCATAGAATAGAAATCAGAACCTAGAATCAACAACAACTTCTGCAGAATTTTAGAAATAGATCTTGTTCTTTCAAACTTCTCCAAATGTCTTCACAACTATTTTTGCTTCTACGTATCAACTATATTTCGTCTATTTACAAACTTGGAATTATAAATACTAACATTGAGACTCCCTATAGAAGCTAATCGACTCAAACATTTAAGACAACAATAAGTTTTGACTTAATCTATCTAATTAATAGGGCTCGAGAAAGATTAAATACTGGCTCATTAATAACACTGATGTTTGTCATAATAGACTGAGTCAGAAAATACGTAAAGCTCACCAACTTGTAATTAATATATCCAACACTCCCCCTTAATTATAAATAGGTGGGGATCACGAGACAAAATTTACATGGAAAACTTAAATTGACATGAACTGTCAAATATATGGGACTTCGCAAACTCCTAGACAACTGTGTAGATACTGACATGCATCTGTTGCTAAATATTTTCTAAATTTATTCGTGATTTGTTCTTTAGACATACAAAATGCTAAGAAAAGTTCTTTACTATTCCCCAATTCTATCATAAAATGATACCTTGTATCAATGTGCTTGGTTTTCTTACGAAACACATGATTCTTGGAAAACAAGATGGTGGAGTTTTTATCATAGAACATTGTAGTTGGTTCCTATTATTATTGGAACAAATCTTTTAACATTCTTCTCATACAAACAACTTGACAAGTTGCACTTGTAGCTGTGACATACTCAGCTTCAGTTGAAGAAACAATCACAATGGGTTGCTTCATTGATGCACATGATACTATACCTATTCCAAAATGAAATGTCTACCCAAAGGTGTTTTCCCTATCATCTATGTTGCCTCCACAGTCGTTGTCAGTATATCCAACAAGTCTAAAATATTATGAAGTAGAATACATAATGCCAATGTATTTTGTTCCATTCACATATCTCAAAATTATTTTACATGCCTTCCAATGGGATTCTCTTGGAGTTTCCATGAACGTTTAAATGAGGCTCACTCCATACATAATATCAGGCCTTGTTGTTTTCAAATACATAAGGCTACCTACCAACCTTTTAAATAGAGTAGGATCCATGTTACATCATTCATCTTCCTTTCTTAACTTCAATCAGGATATGACATGTGTTGAGATTTCTTTAGAGTTTATTATGTTGAATCATTTCAATATTTTGTGTGCATACTTAGATTGTGAAATAAATATACCATCTCTGGACAGGTGAAATTTAATGACTAGGAAATATATCATAAGCCCCAAATCAGTCATTTCAAACTCATCCTTCATGACTCACTTAAATTCTTTTATGCCAAAGTCACCTATAAAAATAAAATCATCAACATATGATAAAACAATCAACATATTACCTCATTGATTTCCTTTGATGTACAATGTTGGCTCACAGTCACTTCTTTGAAATCCATTCTAAATGAGGTGGGAATCTATGCGATTATACCAAGCTCTAGGAGTTTTCTTTAATCCATACAATTCCTTCTATAATTTGTATTCTTTGTTCTCTTGTCATGGAATCTCATAGCCTTGTGATTGTTCCACATATGCTTCTTCATTTAAATGACCATTAAAAACTGTTGAATTTACATCCATTTGATAAACAAGACATTTTCTATGAGCAACATGAGCCAACACAATTCTGAATGTGTCCATACACACAACTGGTGCAAATGTTTCATTGAAATCTATTTCGGGTTGTTGTGTGAAACCCCTTGCAACTAATCTCTCCTTGTGCTTCTGCACATTTCCATCTACATCTTGCTTAGTTTTATAGATCCACTTGACACTTATCACATCATTTCCCTTAGGTACATCTACCAATCTCCATGTCTGATTGTTCTCTATGCATTCAATTTCTTCATTCATAGATCGCACCCATACATCATCCCTGATAGCTTCTTCAAAAGTTAATGGATCATCTATTTGCGAAAACAGAGAAAAGGTTAAGAATGAATTTGTTGTATAAACATTGTAGATGTCACGCATACTTCTTGTCTTTTTTATTCCCCATGACTTGAAACTTTGACAATTATTCTTATTATTTTTATTTTTATTATTTTTCCAAAATAAAATTTGGTCGATTGACCAAATTTGAATTGTAAAACTTCATTATTTTATGAAAATAAACACATATGGAAAAGAGGCACACGTTGAAGCATTTGTTAAAGAGGGAGATAGGGATCCAAAGGGGCTGGCCAAGTGGCAGTTGACTGAGACAATCTATGGAGTTAACTCAACTTCAAAAAGAACACATTCCATATTTATAGGAGAATGTGTGAACATGTGTAGAATTGAATCTAATAGGTGGTCAATGAATAGGAGGCTCAAGACAAGTCTCAGAAGTTCTAGGAAAAATAAAAGAAATTCATGAAAAGGGAATGGGACGCCATTCCTAGGATGGGAACTGATAGCTCGACAAGGCTACACACTGAACTAACTTGACACAATAATTTTATAATATTACACACAACAAGCTAGTACTCAGAATTCTGCAAGAGGCCACGTAGGCAACCCCTTGGATTTTGAACTCAACTCGGGGGTGACAAAGGTTGGGAGGAATAGAGTCTTCAACGTGTGGTTTCCTCAAGTTCCATTTTTTACTTCTTTATTATGAATATGTTTACATGAATGTTTACTGTGTATTATTGTGCATTATTGTGACCAAAATGATTGGTTATGTAGTATTTTAATGCATAAATAAATCATTAGAGTATTATATCTAAATGATTTTTATGAGAATTTAGAGGCATATCATAGTTTCATGTATAAAAATTGTTGAAAGAAAAAAAATAGTTATTCTATTCATATATCCACAAACATAATCGTATTGCTAGTAGAAAACCCAATAAAAGTCATGAGTAAAACCTAGTTACTAAAACAAGAATTTTATTTGGATAAGAAACCTATATTAAAGAAACATAGATTAACAAGATACAAGTAATGACTCTGTATATTCAAAAGGGAATCGTTACAAATTAAACATAGTTCAACAAAGATACAAGTAATACCTGTGTATGTCCAAAATCGATACTAAGTAAACCGAGTTTAAACAAGATACAAATAAAGACTGTGTATGTCCAAAACAATACAAGGTAAACCAAATTTAATAGAGATAGAAGTAATGATTGTGTATATCCAAGAAGGAATCGATTCTAAGTAAACAAAGTGTATAAAATTACAAAACTGTAAAATGTGTAGACAATAGTCCTATGCCATGGGACTTTCAACAATAATTATATAAAAATGTATTTGTTCGACTAGCTCGACATAATGCATAAACAGAGAAGTCGCGTATTGTGATACCAGACTTGAAATTTAATTAAGTAATGGAACCCGAATCCCTTTCTAAGAAAGGGTATTTCTGATTTTCCATGGTACCAACCTCCTCGACACCTACATAAGGGTATTTCTGATTTTCCATGGTACCAACCTCCTCGACACCTACATAATAATAGCGAAACAAATTAGAATGTTGTACAAATTTAATTAGTCAAACAAAATTCAAGTTACATATGCAAATGTAGATGAATTTATCATGGACTTACATAGTGCCTTTGTATCTCCTTTTGTTGCCTCTGAAATGCATCTAAATTTTTAGGGTTTTTGAATAGATGATGGGTACCCCTCGCAAAAATAAACATGGCCCATCACTAGTTAAATACCGAAGAATAAGCGTAACAAGGATGTAAATTACAACACATTTACATAATTTAAACAAAAGAACAATTACTATACTATGTGCGAACACCACACCTGTGCAACTATTTTAATAGAAGTCCTAACTAAGTTCAGGACAAGTACAAAGTTTTGAAAGGTTTTAATAATAGAACAGAAACGATAGAAGTTAAAAAAAAGGAATTATAAACCCTATAATAAATCATATTAACGTAAACTTGGACCACAAAGTTCATAGAATTACTGGGTTCAGACAATAAGTCCCTGAGGTCCAAGGAAAAACTCTTCGGATCATAGGTTAATCGGAAGCAAGACTTACCACGATCGAAATACAATTTTACAATCACGACATTATATAGTAGATATATATAGAAACAATAAAATCACTAAGGAAAATTATATAGTAGATATATATAGAAACAATAAAATCACTAAGGAAAATTATAGAGAGACATTTTAAACAGATCTGGAGGACTAACATTTACACACGACTGTGAACTAACATCGTGAAATATTTTAAAATTCCATGACAAACATCATCCTTCCTAATGTACTTGCATAAGGTACACGATAGATATAATCCATTTATTCCTTGCTACTAGGATATAAACTTGAAGAAATATTACAATGGAAAGATGAAGGGATATTTACTAGTTTCAAAATGTTGAGATTGAACCTCATAGGTATCTTCTCTATATACTTGTGACAACCACATCTTACCCTTTTTCCCATTTTTGTGTACTATGATTAATATTTGTTTTTCTACTTTTAAATCCTACATTTGAAATATCATGGCCAATTGATCCTTTAACCTGCTCATGTCAACCATGCTTTGCTTGCAAGAAGCATATCATGAACATAATACCAAGATAACGAATATCCCATAAACACAATGATCATACTCACTTCTTTAGAAACTTTAGTTTACCATGAAGGAATCACAGATTGTGTACTTTGTCTAGTTATATTAGGCCATACAATGATTCCATGAGTTTGAAAAAAAATCACCCTTTGCAATCATGAAAAACTACTCAAGGTACATATCTATGCTACTGATGATTTGTGGATAGTAGGATCACAAAATATTCATCCATTAGCTCCATCACCATAAGCATAGAGATATAAAACTTTTTTCCCTTGACCAAATCTGAACAAGCCAAAAAAGTAAGCCTTCAACTCTCATCTCTATCCTAATTTCAATGGATTATGCAATATATGGGCTCTTAAAACACGTGCTACCTAAAAACCATGTGAACCAAAGCATGACACTTGACTTATCCTCACACCCCCCTTTTACCATGACCAAAACCAATCAAACATAGAATTTAGGGTATTTGAGAATACAACATGATCCCCCTATCACCTAGGTCTACGTTTAGGTTTTACCGATAAAATTTGAAATATGGTTTATGCATTCCTAACTAGGTCTTACACTCTTATGTCGATTTACATTAAAATAAATTCTCATGAAACTTGTATTTCATGATCTCCTCTGCATTGCTTTGACAGACCCTCATGACTTCTACCACCCATGCATAGTCACTCTTGCTAGAGAACTCCTCATATCCCTTAGACTTGACCTCAAAACCATTATCCCCATTGAACCAACATCTAGGGTTATATCCATTCCTAATACATCCAACCCAACCAATTTCGACATGCTTACCCACAGTTGTAAAGTCACATTCCACTTCATGTTTCGAGAACGTGCCACCGATAAGAAACTAAGAGACGTCATGTTTCCGAGAACCGTCTTTTCAACATTCATGCAATCGAAAAATTGTGACCCAAAAACAATGCTTTACCAGAGACCCAATCACAACCCTGTCCACATTTCTTATCGTTGATATTGGATGTAGAGTGCGCAGATTAAAGAACATATCAACCTACTTAAGTTTGCGCAGATACAGAAAGAAATTATTTTCAAAGTGTTTGCATACAATAGAACTCAGAACTTAGAATCATTCATGTGTGCAACTCATAAATATACCAACACACAAATACTTAATATATTATTGAATTAGGTGTTGTGCATTGTTACATTATACAATAGTGTGCAAAGCTCTTGCTGCAACAACTTTTGTAGACTTTTAGAAATAGAGCTTGTTCTTTCAAACTTCTCCAAATCTCTTCACAACTATTGTTTCTTCTACATATCAATTATATTTTCATCTATTTACATACTTCGAAATATAAATACTAACACCGAGACTTCCTATATAAGTTGATCGACTCAAACATTTAAGACAAATATAAATTTTGACTGAATCTCTCTAATTAATAGGGATCGAGAAAGATTAAAGATCATCTCATTAATAACACCCTTGCTTGTTGTAACAGACTGAGTCGGCAAAGACGTAAATATCACTAACTTGTAATTAATATCTCCAACACTCCCCCTTAATCATAAGTAGGCGGGGTTCACAAGACACAAAATTTACATAAAAAACTTAAATTGACATGAACTGTCAATATTTGCGACTTCGCAGACTCGTAGACAACTGCATAGATATTGACATGTAACTATTGTTAAAGAGTTTCTAAATATATTTGTGATTTGTTCTTTAGACCTGCAAAATGCTAAGGAAACTTCTTTATTATTCACCAATTCTCTCATAAAATGATACCTTGTATCAATGTCCTTGGTTTTCTTGTGAAACACATGATTCTTAGACAATGTGATGGTGGAGTTGTTATCACAGAAAACTGTAGTTGGTTCCTATTGTTATCGGAACAGATATTTTAAGATTATTCTCATCCAAACATCTTGAGAAGTTGCACTTGTAGCTGGGACATACTCAACCTCAATTGAAGAAACAATCACAATGGGTTGCTTCCTTGATGCACATAACACTATACCTATTCCAAAATGAAATGTGTACCCAAAGGTTCTTTCCCTATCATCTATGTTTCCTCCACAGTCGTTTTCAGTATATCCAACAAGTCTAAAATATTATGAAGTAGAATACATAATTCTAAAGTATTTTGTTCCATTCACATATCTCATAATTCTTTTACCTTCCTTCCAATGGGATTCTTTTGGAGTTTCCATGAATCTTGAAATCAAGCTCACTCCATACATAATATGAGGCCTTGTTAATTTCAAATACATAATAATGCCTACCAACCTTTTAAATAGAGTGGGATCCACTTTAGATCCTTCATCTTCCTTCCTTAACTTCAATCATGTTATAACAGGTGTTGGGGCTACTTTGGAATTTATCATGTTGAATATTTTCAAGATTTCATGTGCATATTCAGATTGTGAAATAAATATATCATCTTTGGACTGGTGAAATTCAATACCCATAAAATATCTCATAAGACTCAAATCAATCATTTCAAACTCATTCTTCATGATTTACTAAAATTTTTCTATGCCAAAGTCACCTGTAAAAATAAAATCATCTACCCATAAGCAAACAATTAACATATTACCTTGTCAATTTTCTTTGATGTATAGTGTTGGCTCACAATTACTTCTTTGAAATCCATTTTGAGTGATATAGGAATATATACAACTGTACCAAGCTATGGGAGCTTGCTTCAATCCGTACAGTTCCTTCTTCAATATATATACCTTGTTTTCTTGTCCTTGAATCTCATAACCTTGTGGTTGTTCCACATATATTTCTTACTCTAAATGACCATTCAAAAATGTTGACTTTACATCCATTTGATAAATAAGCCATTTTTTATGCGTAGAAATAGCCTACACAATTATGAATTCTTCCATCTGCACAAAGAGCGCAAATGTTTCATTAAAATATATTCCATGTTGTTGTGTGAAACCCATAGAAACTAACCTCACCTTTTTCTTCAGCACATTTCCATATTCATCTTTCTTGGTTTTATAAATCCACCTGAATTTCATCACATCCTTGTCCTCGGGTACATTTACCAATTTCCATGTTTGATTATTCTCTATGATTTTAATTTCATCATCCATGTCTTGTGCCCATACATCATTTTTGACAGCTTCTTCAAACGTTAATGGATCATCTATTTGTGAAAACAAAGAAAAGTCTGAAAATTAATTTGTTTTATCAATATTGTATATGTCACGTAGACTTATTGTCTTCCTTGGTAACAAACTTGCTAATGTTGGATCTGGAGATGTAGAACTACTTGAACTACTTGCTGGAGTTTGTTGCGCTCTAAATGTGTATTGCGCACCTACATATATCACTAGAGTAGATTGTGTTGCAATTTGTGTCACAGTTCCAGGAGCGGAAGGAATTGCACTCTGATTTATAATTTGTATTTGAACCACTTCATCCTCTATGTCATATTTCCTAGTAGGATCAAGAATTTTAACTGTTGTTTTTATGCTTCCATTCCATGCTTTGTTTTCCACAAATTGAACCCTCCAGCTAATTATAATTTTTCTTGTAATAGGATCATATAATTTGTATTCTTTTGTATCTTCAGAGTACCCAACAAATACACATTTATGTCATTTGTTATCTAACTTATTTCTCAACTCATCTCAAACATGTGTTTATGCGATGCAACCAAAAAAATTTAAGTGTGCAACATTATGCTTCATTCCTATCCAGCCTTTTTGAGGAAACTTTGTTTTTCACACCCAATACTCATTTGAAAAATGTTTGGTTGCTAACATATTATGAACCATGTACATGATGGTTCAATTCTTTCTCTCTACAACAACATCCTCTTGTGGTGTATACTACGCAGTGAGTTGCTTGTGAATGCCATGAACTTTACAAAAATTCTGGAAATATATTGAAACATATTCCCCACCTCTGTCAATTCTCAGAACCTTGATGTAATAACCACTTTGATTCTCCACAAGTGATTTGACCTGTTGAAATTAACCAAATGCATCATTTTTATGTTTTAGGAAATAAATCCATATTTTTCTTGTGAGATCATCAATAAATGTAAGAAAATAGGTGTTTCCACCTATAAATGGTGTTTTCATTGGTCCACAAATATCTGAATGTACAATTTATAGTGGATGTTTTGCTCTATATGACTTGCCAATTGGAAATGACTCTCTATGCTGCGATGCACCCTTCACATTTTCTTTCTATTTTTTCAATCAATGACAAACCCTTCACCATATCATTTGTATGTAGCATCTTCAGACCTCCAAAGTTTAAATGTCCAAATATGAAATGCCACAGCCATGAATCATCCTGAACTTCAGATTGGAATGCTTTCTGTAACCCTGTTCCACTATCTTCTTATTTCTTATAACTGCGCACACTAAATTTTCCTTCCTTGGAACTGTGTGTAGTTACTTCTTTGCTTTCTTATTTGAATGCAGTGTCAGAGTGCACATTTCTTCTTTCATAGACAACTTGTGTTGTATCTCTCTTCATGGATGGATTCAATGTCAATGGAAACATTATATTTCTTTTCATTTGAATTCTTTCAATAAGTTGATCGCTTGGATATTTGTCCAAAATCACACATTGATTATCTTCCATGTAGATTCTATACCCTTTTTGTAATAGTTTTATTGTGGTCATCAAATTATGTTTTAGGCCAACAACATAATATAAATGATACATAACCTTTTTCTCCACCTACTTAGCTAAAATGCTAATACTTCCTTTACCCAACACACTGACTTGGATATATGTTCCAAGTGTAACTTTAGTTTGGAATGACTTATCCAAACTAGAAAACAATTCTACATTTTCTATCATGTGATTACTGCAGCCTGAGTCTAAATACAATATGTCACATGAACTTTCTTGAGCAACATTGCATTCAACTGGGGAAATTATGGGAATCTCTTCAGCGTGCACCAAAAACATAGGACTGGAGGGAGTATTTGCACTATTTGACTAATCTTGACCTTACTTGTTCTAATTATACTGTCTCTTCCTACAGTCATATGCATAATGTCTATACTTTTTATAGTAATGGCACTGAATCTTTGATTTATCAGATTTATGACTACTTCGTTGACTGGTATTTTGATTTTGACCTCTACTACCAATGTTTCCAGGACATCTATTGCGTCCTCCTCTAGAAATAGTACTTCCTCTACCTCTAGAGTTAGCTCTCCCCCTTCCTCTTCCATGACTTATAGATAATTTCACAAAAAATGCATTTTCTAAATACATGTTTGACCTATTTAATATGTGTTCATCGTTAATGAGGGAGGCTTGCAACGCATCTAGACTAAATTGACCCACCTCTTTGTTCTCTTCTAAAGTCACAATAAGAGGATCAAATTTAGGAGGAAGAATCCTAATTACTTTCTCAACAACCTTCATATCCTCTATGGTTTCTCTATGAGACTTAATATGGTTTATAGGACAACAACATGGGTGTAAAATGGATCTACTCAATATGTGTCTATCATGGACAGAGTTTCAAAATCTCTTCTAAGAACTTGTAATAATGAAGTCTTGACTTTGTCCATACCTTGATAAGAAGTTTTTAATATGTTCCATGCTTATTTGGATTTCTTTCTTGATGCTACTCTTGGGAGTATGCTCTCATGCATGGCTTGGTGTATGTAGAACATTGCATTTCAATCCTTCCTCCTTTGATCTTTCAAGGCATCATTCTCAACTTCCATGAGGGCATTGTATGGTGCCTGTTGGTTCCACATAGTCATTTTTTACTATATACCATACATCTTGATGCCAAAATAATGTCTTCAAGGTCAAGGACCATAACTCATAATTATTTCCTGTAACATTGGGAGGTTGAATATTTCAAGTAGAAGCCATGATTTCAAATTACAACAGAATTGATGCCCTTTAAAATTTCTCTTCAAACCTACTATGTTACTAGGTCTCGAATCTATAGTGCATATACAAACTTTGTGCAACGTAGCTGAAAAGATTGCAAAGTTAAATGTTTCGTCGATGAGCTCTAAGGACTTACCACGTTGTATATTGCACGATGTGAAGATAATACAATCTTAGTGGAATAGTGTTTTTTTGGGAGCCGGATCCATCTATGCATTCAAAACTTCAATTTGAACAATGGAAAATTACAGTTCACCAACAATTTCATTGTCCACTTACATTGACAATTTCCTAGAAAAATCTAAAGTCCAATGTTTAAACTTGTCCCAAAAAAAAATAAGTCATTTTTTTAGCACAAAAATACTAAGAAATCTAAATATTATAAGATTTGGGCATTTTACAGTGATAAATTAGAAATATTCAGCAATGAAATTTTTTTCATTGTATATTTATACTCACTTGCCTAATAGTTTTTATGTATACATTTTAATAAATTTATATAATAAAAGAATTGTCTTAAAAAACATATGTCCATTATGTATTTACATATAATAATAATAATAACAACAATAATAATCTAACTTTAAAGTCAACTTTAAGGTCATGCTAAAGTCTATAGAAGCTTATATATCCTACTCCCTTATCGATTTGAACTTGTGACCTTCAAGGAAGTGACAACAACTTTTGCAATAGAAATACAATTAATGAAGTTTGAAGGAAGACTTTGTTTTGGGGTAACATCATAGCACAATGAGGCAACAAAGTCTTTCTTGGTAAGTGGTTGCATGGAAGAGTGAATTTGTGGATGGGAGGATCTCAATTTGACATGGAGGTGTGTCGTGGTGGAGGTGATCAAATAGTTGGCCAGTCAACTTATCTGATAACTGGATGAGCTAGTGCGTAGTGACATGGAAAAGGAGCGAGACTTCATCAACAAAGAAATTCATCTTTGCAACACTTGGTTGTTGTGGAGGAACTCTTTGACATGGTTTGACGAAGACATCAGAAAGTGTGACCTTGCCTTTTTTTTCTGAGTTGGACCAAGTGATGAAGACACAAACATAAAATACTAGGTTTCGACATGAGGATTTACACCCAAGACTTGTGTGCAATGGTTGGACTAGTTGCATAAATAGTGCAATAATTGGAGTGCACAATGTTGATGATTGCAACTACTTGAGACATTCTCCAGCTTACAAACCTGAGAGAAATCCCCTGAGAGGGGGCACATGGTTCCTATCTGAGAAAGAGCTGGAACGTAGAGATCGCCTCCTCCTTATAGAGAGTTCAGAAGAACTCGAGACGATTCTCTTGTGTAACGTAGTCAGAAAGGAGATCTGCAAAGTTGGACATGCATGTGGCTGAGCACAAGGTGAATGTGTGAAATCCTAAAGTGTTGGGTGCATCATCATGAGAACAAAAATGAAGATGATGTATTAGCCTCCTTTAAGCAGAGAGTTGATGAGAAACTCCAGATGACTCTCCTATGTAATGAAATGGGAAAGAAGATCCGTTGAGTGGACGTGCCTGTGGATGAGCACAAGTGAACGTGATCCTAGTGGTTGAGCACTAGAAGTGGTTCTACGGTATAATGCAGTGAGACAAGAGATAGGGACATCGATATGGATGTGCCCCTAGTGGATGGGCACTAGTGGGTGTATGAGGTCCATTTCTATATTGTTCAAGAGCCAGACCTGCCTATAACCCTAATTTAATACAAAGGGTACATGTCAGCCCCACCTTAATGTAATTGTTAATTAATGTAAAAGATAATTAATATGGTCAATATTAATTACATTTTGAGAGAGAGAGGTCGGCCCTGTTGTGCCAATATAAAATTATGTTGACAGGTTTAGTTTAGTATAAGTAAAGGTAAATTCCCCATTGAGGAATCATATATTTCATGTGAGTTTCAAAATTTCAACAAGTACACCTTCTTGGGAAAAGTGTGCACCTTTCTTCGATGCTAGTCTTCTAGGGTTTGAGCACCCTCTTGTGTGCTAGTTTTTTTTATTGCTGGTGAAGGTATTTCTCTTGAAGAATATAGCAAAGGATTTTGTTGTGTTTTATTCCCTTCTTGAGAAGGGTTTCCCGGGATACTTCTTGTGTTCTTGTGCATGGTGTTTCTTCTTGTGATCTTGGTCGCTAAAAAATTAATGGTTATGCTTAAGTCAAATGATAAAATAGAATGAAATCCATACTTAACCTTTCTCATA
This sequence comes from Picea abies, assembly GCA_900067695.1. Lineage (NCBI taxonomy): Eukaryota > Viridiplantae > Streptophyta > Pinopsida > Pinales > Pinaceae > Picea > Picea abies. The sequence goes on from CBVK0101487224.1 coordinate 16,648, forward strand.
GAAAAATCAACATGGTTTTAGATCATAGGTATTGAATAACCCGAGCACAAGATTTCATAAGACTAAACCATCCTCCTTCTGCAGTTTCGTATGACCTCCAGGGTTTCTGAATAAATCTATATGGCCCTCACTTGATCATCCCTTTCACCTCTTTATAAGTGGTTGTTGGAGTTAAAACTTGGACCAAGTTATACGACCCTCCTCACCGCATCTCCAGAGACATTCAAAATCAAATTCTGAGGATTTTGCGTTTTTGGCCCTAGGGTTTCTAGGGTGCCAAAATTTTCTGCAAAATCTTGATCATAGATTTTTGGAACCTCTTGAAGAAACATTTTTCTTAATTGGAAAATATTTTCTATGACACTATCAAAGTTGATTATTGGCAGTCATAAGCCCCCAAAAATCAAAGGTTACTAATTCAACATAATCATTAGGTTTTCAAAATCCAGTTGGCAAGAGTTTGAAGAAACCAAACAAATGAAGAAGAAAGCCATAGTAGAAGATAGGCTTGATGGAGAAAGCAACTTCATCTCCTGAAAATCAAGACTTCAGGTCACCCTTGAAGAATATGACCTTTTGTATGTGGTAACTAAAACCTTACCAGGCACAACTACAAATGTAGAGAAGAAGATAAGAAAGGAAGAAGATGTCAAAGAAATAAAATTAATCATCTACTCAGTAAGAGATCATCTCTTACCTCATGTTTCCAAACTGAAGACAACTTATGATATGTATGAATCATTAAAAGAAATGTTTGAAAGTGACAACACCCTCCGAGCTCTTACCTTGAAGAGCCAAATTCGAAGTACCAAAATGACAAAAGGTGACAAGGTTGCTATCTTCTATATGAAGATATCAGAGATTAAAGAACAACTAGAAACCATTAGAGAAATCATGTCTGATAAAGAACTTCTCTTAACCACTCTCAACAACCTTCCAAAATAGTGGGATCCTTTTCTCAGAGTATCAGTGGAAGAGAAAGTGTAATATCCTCAAATTTTAGAATATTAAATTCTCATTGAATTTTTAAATAAATTTATGTTTTTGGAAAATTTGGATTTGGAAATTATTTGCCATTTATGGAAAATCCAAATTTGGAATTTTTATTATTGTAATTAGTTATTTGATGAATATTGGGCAAAGATTTGACTTTCCCAGCTGTCCTCCTTTATTTGACACATGTGTAAGACAAAATTTTAATGAATTAAATGCTAGAAGACAAATGTAACAGCTAGGTTAAAAATAGTTGACCATGAGTCCATGGGTGGGGAGTAAGTTTGAGTTACATCAAGGCTGATTTTTACAAGTGGAAGATGTGGAATTTGACCACTAGCTACCCCTAAAAATCAGGGATTTGTAAAGATGTGAACTTCCCAAGGAGGGAAGGAAATACCTTGACACAAGGATGCATATAAAAACAACATATGGAGGAGGCAAGATGCTTTTTAGTTTGTTGGGGAAAATAAACTATTTGTTGTTATGAGCACTGTTAGTGTGAGGCGAAGGAATTTATGATCTATGGATGGTGACTATAGCTAAGGAGGATCATTTAGTTTACCCTTATGGACTAATGATCAGGCTAGGTGGTCAACAGGGCAAGTGAACTTGGTTGTTTTTTTCTATGGTTGGGTGGAATGTGGTTGTTCCATTTGTATTCCAGCATCAGGTTTTAGATATGTATCTTTTCTTGCATTCCTTGTCAATGTTATGTTTATGATTATTATTTGTTAGGAATATGATGGCTTATTATAGTTAAATATACTGAATATAATTGATCTAGGTGGATATCGGTGGGTACCCACCTTTTCCAACTGGCTCAAAACAGTTTTCTGGCAATATTGGTAATTTACTATTTTTAACAGTTTTTAACTTCTAGGGCCATTTTGAGGCCCTAAATGATGTTTTTGGGAAAATAGGGAGAAATATGGAATTTATTCGATATTTCCTCCAAAATGAATCTCCTCGATGATACCTTTACAAAAGGCTATCATTCACCTAAAACGAAGATCATATGCAAAAGTTACGACCCTGAGAAGTTGATGTACTAACTTACCCAAA
>CBVK0101487228.1:0-23377 GCA_900067695.1 Picea abies
CTTCCGATCTCACTTGTCTTCATACATTGATACCTCTATTCTTTCTATGGCTCCTATTTTTGAAACAAATTTTACTAAGCGATCCTGTGCAGCATCCTCTACATCATTTTCTTCGACCTTTTCTTCTTCACTCTCAGCTTCACCGATATCTCCAGTGTCTGGTGCTCTTCTCTGCGTTGTTTCCATGGTGTCCAGTTTCATTCAGAGTTGCCTCATTTATTCTTCCATTTATGTATTTTCTCTGTGCCTTATTGGAGGTATAATTTCCACTACATCCCCTATAAACAAAAAACAAATTTTTGATACCACAAATGATATCAACTTACCCCCTTTCTCCTTTTTTTCATTGTATGCAAACAAACTCAAAATCAACTCTGATACCACCTGATGCAGCCCCCCTACTCCCCCGTAGGGCTGTGTGACCTCCCGGTCAAAGGATCTCTGATTCTTGCATCTGATGAATCTCTAAAACCTTAATGGTTTCCTTCTATATCAAGACACATGCCCTTTCGTCTTCTTGGTGTAGGTTCGATAGAACCCGTGACCTCCCCTTTCGCTCTGCGAAGAAATTCTCAGAGTACTGAGTGATAGCTCCTTTTCAGATAAGCCCTCTCTTGAATTTGACCCTCAGTGATGACCACATGATTGTGGGCATGGCCACAAGCAGTTTAGAGTTAAACTACTTTTGGGCCCACAATCCTCCTCAAGCCTCCACGTGTCCTCTTGATGAAACCACAGTTTGAATTGTGACCCGCCTTCGATATTTTAAACTCCACACTACTCCTGTCCCCAAAATGTTATGGGATTTTTGATCTCATGTTCTTCATGATATGGTTTGAATCAACGGTTTAGATCTATTCCTTTAAACTCTACGGACCAGATCTACCCCTCCTGAAATTGGCGGCTGTGATCTCTTTGCAATTCTAGACTTCGGGGTTTTGAAATTTCAAACCCAACTCTCTTTCACTCTCCAATACCTCGGAGATGATGATCTGTGGACACCTGTCCCACTCGATCAATGGTGTTGATTTCATTGGAACTCCGGACTCCAGAGTTCTCAAACTTCAACCCCTTGCTTGTTTGGCGTTTATCCGAAGGCTCGAATCCACTGACACATGTCCTCGTTGGATCAACGATTGCAATCTCTTCACATCCCCATACTTCGGACTCTTCAACTCTCAACTTTTCTCTCCCCACAAAGTATGCATATTTTTGTCACATGTCCTCTTGATCTAACAATTGAGGATCACTTCGAGACTTTACCCAGAGTTCTTAGATTTGTGCCACGTCTCCTCTAGATTTGACGACTCTGAATCACTTCGGGACTTCGGGTCTCGACAATCTTAGTTCTCAACCGAAACTCCATAACAAATTTACCTGGATCTCGTGATCTATTGCCAAGTGTCCACTCATAGATCGATGACTCTCATCTCTTTGGCTCTTCGGGCTTCAAATGTTTTAGCACTTCAACCTCTGCCTTTCTTTGGATCTTTCAACCCGTCGACACATATCCTCTTTATCCAACGGTCCAGATCTTCTCCAACACTTCGGCTCTTTGCACTTCAAAAAACTCAAGTTTCAACCTAGCCTCCTACCAGGATCATGGTATCTGATGACTCAAATCCACTCTGGCAATATGATGCTTGAAGTATTCCTCGAACAATCTCATGGCTCAGATTTTCTCCTGTGATCAGATGGTTGAAATTATACTTCGAGTTTCCGACTCTTTGAGCTTCAGAAACTTCAAGTTTCAAACCTTGATAGGTTCTGTCTCCTCTGTGTGCAAAGTACTAAGGCTCATGCACCTTCCTCTGATCTGATGATTTTTGATCCTCTTCACTATGATCCAACGATCACCATCGCTCCTCCTCCCGAGCTTCTGGTTTCTTCTCACTTGGAAGATTTATCAGTCTTCAAAGGTTTCGAACCTTTGTTCCTCCTACGAGTCTGACTCTAGAATCTCATCAACACTTACGAAAAGTTTTATCTCTTTTGAGTTTTATCCTTAAATAAATCCGACTCCCACTCACACCTTGTGTTCTTGGGATTTCGATAACTCAGATCAAAGGATTTCTTGGAAAGAAATTCTTCTCACCCACCTGGCGTTCTTATGTTCTGGTTCTTCGACACTTGGTTGTTCCTTGACGCTATGCACACCTTGCACCTAGTCTAAGTTTCCCTTGTTCTCTCTCTGAACTCTTCTGAGTCAATCTGAGACTCAGTCGACACACTCCTTGTGTTCGAGATGCACACCTTGCATACGAGTGTCAGAAGAGAAACAATTGAAACTCATCTAGTTTCTTCACAAACTCATATAGTCAATCTCTTGAACAATCATACATGAACGAACTGAAATAAATCACATACACAGAATATAAAATTCATTCATCCATACATCAAATGAACACAATCCAAGGATTTGGGACAATTCTGTCTGTTCTATTCGTTCATGAGAACAAATTACATAGTGTTTCTTCTACTCTACTCTGTTCTATGATCTCTCCAATCTCTACATCTTACAATACTTATACATTTTGATCTATTACAATGAAACAATAAACTATCTAAGGACTGGCTCCACGAGCTCTCGTCGTCCTGTCTGCAACCTATCCTATCAAACTCAAAGTTGTTACCTAATCTGTCATGTTACAATAACTAATAGTTATTGCCAGATAAGAGTCAACACTCTATATTTGTAATCCCTTACAGTCCTTACAACTTTACAGAGAAGTTACATTTTTAAAATGTTGTTTACAAAATATCTCAACAACCAATTTATCTCTTGAATAAATGTTTGATTTGAAACTCTATCATGCTGAGATGTCATTCCTTGGCCTCCATGCATGCACTTTTTTCTTTGAAGGCGATGCTCCTACATCATTGATCCTTAAGGAGAACTCGGTGAATAATTGAATTAATTCCTTTCCTTCCTTGGGTTCACACCAAGGGTTCATACCAAGGTCTATTGCAAGATCCCAAGAAAGAAGAGGCTCACAAAAAGGCTCACAAAATTTCTTTTGTTAAATCCTTTCATAGACATTAGTCATTTGTTCCACTTCAATATTGTGTTGGTGAGAATGCAAAAGGATAACCAAATTTGATAAGAAGGATAACCAAATTTTATTTCCTTGGAAATGTAATGCAAGTTCCCAGGAAGCATCCAAGTCAATGGAGTGATCCATAGGGCTGAGATGTGTTCAATTTCGATCACTATTGGTGCCAAACAACTTATATTTATTTATATGGATATTGATCCTTAAGGAGAACTCAGTGACTAATTTAAGTAATTCCTTTCCTTCCTTGGGTTCATACCAAGGTATATTGGAGGATCCCAAGAAAGAAGAGGCTCACAAAATTTCTGGTGTTAAATCCTTTCACAGACATTAGTCATTTGTTCCACTTCAATCTTGTATTGGTGTTTTATTATTGAGAGAATGCTGAAATTTAGGATTCGAGCCAGCCATATGATGATGATTGGAATGCTCTTTCTTCTGGCAGTTGTGGGGATTTTTGTTACTGTAAACAACATACAGAATCTTGTCTCATCCTGCTGCCCGGATTATTGTGGCAATGTCTGTGGGTTCTCTACAGTAGAGGAATAGGAGGGAGTGTATCCAGTTAATGGTGAGAAGGAAGAAAGAGTGGCTCCTAGGGCCCAGAGGCCTTGATCCCTGACATGATTGATTATTGGTACATTGGTTAGGGTGGAAAGTTCCATTGGTAATAGATTATGTTAAGATTATCATTAATTCTTTTGATGATAAGATTGATTTCTTTTAATGTTTACTATGTGGATCTATTATGTTAATATTTATCTTCTATTTCCATATCTATTGAGTTACACTACACGAGATTTCATGTGCTCCTCTATTTTTTCTATCAAATGATGAGAATCCAAGATCCATGACAATTTCTCTGGAGAACCAATACAACATAGTTAAGTACTCTTCATTTCCCAATTAAAGTAAAACAACAATATTTCTCTTGGCATTCAGATCACAATTCTCTTTCAAATTAGCACCCTCTATATGTTGGGAGGTTTAAAATAGACAATATCTGGTTAGCCTTGACTATAGTAATTAATGAAAGTAAGTTACCATGGACTATGTGATGTTGGGCACTCTAAATGGCCCATTTGAATGCAATAATTATCTTGTTTAAGTTATCATGGAATATGGTTTTTTCAACTCTTTGTCAATCCATTTGGTTTGAACAAAGTGAAGGGCAACACTACAGTGAAAATATCCTTCAGTGTCACCCCAAAAGTTGAATTCGACAGTGTGCTTTTGACACCATACAAATTATTATGAGTTCTCTTATAAAACTTGAGTGTTAATTCAATGTTGTGTCATCTTCTATACAATCCAAATGTCTTCTAAAAGCCATGGTTTTACTCTTTATTATTTATATCTTCCATAGATAATATGTTATGGTGGATGGTGTTATCTATTTCAATATGGAAATAGTTAAAGAGAGGCTTTGAGTGTGTCCTGAATGAATGGTTTAATTATATGGTCTTATTATGTCCCTACCATAGCAGGGACATAAAGTTTTGAGTGAATTGCAATATGTTTTATGCATGGTTTCCGAGATGCTGAAATAAGATGGAAATAGTTAAAGAGAGGCTTTGGGTGTGTCTTGAATGAATGGTTTAATTATATGGTCTTATTATGTCCTTTCCATAGCAGGGACTTAAAGTTTTGAGCGAGTTGCAATATGTTTTCTGCACGGTTCTGGAGACACTGAAATAAGATTTAGTCTATAGTTTTCTTGGGTGGCGCCTGCATCAGGCATGACAACCAAGGGTTGGTGGCAGTATGTTATTAATGACATTTTTAGGGAGTAGGGGTGTTCGCATGTCATTAATGACATTGTCAGGGAGCAGGGGGTGGTCATAACAGGTGGTTGGGCTCGTCTGACCAGCTCAAGGGGGTGGAGAGTTATTGGTTTCATGCGTGGGTGCAAGAGTTCCTATTTCTGCATCTTAACTCATCTACTTCCTGGAAAATTGTGAAACATATCAAGTTATCAACGAACATTGATTCATCGATTCATGATAGGAGGCTTCATGGCAGGTGCACTTCAAATTCTCTCTTGGTTGTTTGGTTGTTTTTCCTTGTTTCATGTCTGGTTATTTCCCTTGTTTTTCCCATTTCATGTCTGGTTATTTCCCTTGTTTCGCCTGAATCTTCCATATCATTTGCACTTGCATATGCAACAATAGTACTGGTATTATTTAGTACCTCATACCTTCATTGCAATGTGATACCCCAGTCTCATTCAAATTTTTTCCCTGCTTCTCTAAAGGCCGGCTTGGATCATTATCTGTCCATCAGGCAACTCCATATCAATTTCGTCATGCACGTCACCTATAGAATATAACTGCACCATATGCCTATATTTCAATATATTAAGTACCGAAAATGGAATAAAACATATAAACTTTTATAATAGTAAGTTCCCATCGATTTGTGTGATAATGAGGGTCGGCCTTGATTTGTTGATTTTCGAGGGTAATAATTATCGTGTGTCATTGGGAGTGTGGATTGTATTGTGTTGTATGGTGTCTAACTTGGTTGTGACCTTAAAAATAGATTATTATTATTATTATGGCTTGGTTGTGACCTTAAAAATATATTAGAATTATTATTATTATTGGTGGTGCTCTCAGCGTTGATTATGGTGTCCATGGTTCTTCTCTCGTTAGCTGATGATGGATAGAACAAGAGAAGGAAGAGCCACCACTGGGGTGGCCATGGTGTCAGAGGGGACGAAGATGGGGTAGTAGGGTCATGGTTTGGAGCCGATGCAGCTGCAACTAGTGGAGGAGGTCATGGCAGTGGTGGTGGGTGTGGAGGAGGGCATGGCCATGGCAGTGGTGGCAGGTGTGGAGGAGTTCATGGACATGGTGGTGGTGTTGGGTGTGGAGGAGGTCATGGACATGGACATGGCGATGGTGGTGGGTGTGGGGCAAGTGGAAGAGGTGGCAGTGGAGGCGGTGGCTATGGAGGTGGAGGGGGGTGTTGAAGTATAGTATTATGACCATCGCCTCCATCTCCGATATCACAATGGATGATCCCGATAAATTGGTATCAATAAATAAATTACTTTGTGAGGCATAGGCTTTGCATTCACCTGTTTACGGGGCTCTCTTTATGTTTCAAATTTATAAATTTGAAAATAATTGTTACTTATATGCTATATTAATGGTTCTTGAATTCACAACTAGTTGGCACCAATTCTTCAATGTAAGATAAATTATTTTTTATTACAAAGATATTAATAATTATAGAAGTTGTTTAATTAAATGGTTTAAAGTGTTAAATTAAAGACTTCTATGGTTTACAGAGCAGATCTAACTGTAGAAAATTCCAGAATATCAGAAAATTGCATAAGCCATTTGCACTGTGTAATCATGAAATCTATTGCACTTTGTAACCAAAATTTTTCATTGTACTGAGTTCCCAGCATAAATGGAGTTGAAATATATCTATTTATCTGATGTTTAATTTTAATTATTTTTCATCTTTTCATGCTCAAGCATTCTTTATGTTTAGTTGTTTCTTTGCAATATTGTATTGTCCCACACTTAAGGCAAGTACAAGCCTGGAACTACATTAAAGGAAAGATAGGTAGCCTTTCTTTTTTCTTATTAACAAATACTGGGAAATAATTATGTTGTTGTTTCATTCCTTTGTGTCTTAACAATGAATTGAGAAATGAGTGAAAGGTATAATCAATTTCTTAATATTATTATTGATACCCATGTGAATGCCAACTAGAGCTACAGGCAGTATCTAATTCAAATCTGGTGATTTAATCAAACCCATACCCCGACATTTGTTTGTTATGTTCATTACTAATTCGTATGGTTTTTGAATTATACCTATATCAATTCCAACTTTCAGGAGCATGCACCCTAAAATAGAAAAAAGACATGAAAGGCATAGGATAAAATCATATCATGAAGATCATACTTTAGACAAGAGGATATATTTGTCGATCTCTTTGGCTAGCTCAATAGTCGATAGCTTGAGATAGCTCAAATGAGGAAGAAAATCCATGCAGATGAAAAAAGAAGAACAAGTTGCAGATGAAAGAAGAAGAACAAGTCGCAAGAAACTTCTAGGCAACAAATTCCTCATAGATAGAAATGGACAAGATGTTGATTATATTGGACATATGCAGTCATCTCTTTTGCAAAGGCAAGTTAAATTTTCTTAGAGAAAGGTCTTGTCTAGTAGTTGTAAAGTTTATGTTCATTTGGATTCTAAAATGGAAGCTAATTATTTATTTGATACTGCTATGGTTGCAAGATTCTTTATTGTTCATAGGGTTTGGAGTTTGGGGTCATCTCATTTGCTGTAAGAAAGAACTTTCCTACAAGATCACAAAAGGGTTAGTATTTTCTTATATGTTTTTATATTTAGGTAAAGAATGTGTGATTCTTTTAGCTACCAGTTCTTAGGGTAGTAAATCAGGTGAGATTTACCTGTATTAGTATTTTTAGCTACATTTAGTCTTGTCACTGTCTTATGATTCTGCATAAATTTTACCTTTCAGTTGTTAATGAATCCTATGGGACTGTGTTAGTTAACTGTTAGTTGCATTCAGTTGGACTGTGTTAGTTAACTGTTAGTTACATTTAGTTTATTTTCTGTTATTTAGTTACAAAAACTGTGTCTCAACTATTTGTATAAATTCCATACTTCTTTCAATATGATTTAATTACTTCTGTGGAGTTTATTCACAGGCTTGTGTACAGTTCTATCAGAGCCACACTTTTTTAAACTCCATGCTTTTCTTTCTTTGTAAATTTCCTGTAGTTGATCTGGAAATTTCTCTCTAGTTTTTAAAACTCCATGCTTTCTTTCTTTATAAATTTTTTTCCCCTGTCGTTGGTTCAGAAAGGTCTCTGTGACTGAAAGAAGATATCGAGATCCACTGTGAGCAGTGTACAATGTCATTGTTTAGCAGCCAAGGTCGAAGGTGTGCTTGTTCTGATATTTATTTAATTCTTTGCAAGTGGAATTTCATTTACACAGATTACACATTAGTTTATAATGCATTCATTAATATCAATTGTGGGAGTAGTGCTCTCTGGACAAGAAAATTACCAAGAATGGTTTTGGAAAATAAAAAATACTCTTATTTTTAATGATTTATGGGAGGAAATTTGTGAAGGCAAGGATGACAATGACCCAGAGAAACCTACAGATGCTAGACAACTTGCAATTTGGAAGAGTAAAGATAAAAAGGCACATGATTTGATTTCCACCTCAGTCACTGAAGAGGTAAGTAGACATATTATTTCCAGCACCACAACGTTTAAAGCATTACGAAAATTAAAAGATCTTTATGACTCTCATTTAGAGCTAGAAATTATACAATTTTTGATGAAGTTGTTTAATCTAGAACTGAAAGATAATAATCCCATGAATTTAGCTTTCGAAATTAAATCTATTTTTCATGATATTGACTCAACTGGTGTCAAAGTTGATTTACAACTCACTGCATTTATTAAATCCCTATGTCCTACCTATTCTCACTACTTAGAGTCTCTTCAAGCTAGTGGACAGATGAAACCCATGACTTTTGATACTCTTGTAGACAAAATTGTTGAAAGAGAGAAAACTTTTGGGAAGAAGGAATATTTTTCCACTTCCATAGTTGAGACTTTTTGTCTTGCGTAAAAAAAGAAGAAACCTAGAGGAGAGTTTGCTAGATTTGACAATATTAATAGAGGTTGTGGTAGGAGACCATTTAGAGGTAGGGGGGGTCATTATCATCCAGGAGACAAACAACAAGATGATAGCAACAAAAAAATTTCCAAAATGATAAAAAATCTCTTAAGTGCTATAGGTGTGGTAAACTGGGTCATACCTCTTCTCATTGCCGCACTCCTTGGGAAAGGATTAGTGAGAAGAAAGAGAAACAACCTCCAGACAAAGGAAAACCACATGAATCTACCCACTATATTGTTGCACATTGTAATCTTAGTATCAATGAAGTTTTTAACACTTCTTTTTCTTCTTGGGAAGACACTTGAATTTTGGATACTGGAGCCACTTGCCATATGACCTTCAGAAGAGATTTTTTTGATAGATTCAATAATCACATTGATGGAATAGTTTATTTTGCTAATAAGTCCCAGTTAAAACCTTCAGGAATTGGATCTATTCGACTTCGCCTACTAGGACTTGCTGATTATATTTTGCATGATGTTCTTTACATTCCTCAATTAAAAATAAATTCGATGTCTATCATACATATCAGGTAGCAAGGACATTCTATACATATGTTTGATGGTATAATTGAAATAAGAAAAGCATCTAATCAGGTGATTGTTATGACTGGTGTTGAAGAAGACAAACTTTTAAAACTTAAAGGGGAATCCTCTTTTCAATCTAATTCATCTCGTTTAGCTCAACATAGTGATACTTTGTCTTCTAGCTTATTGTGGCATGCTCGTTTTGGTCATATTAATTATGATAGTATCCGAATTATGAAACAACAAGGTATTCAAGGGCTTCCTACTATTCCAAGAAATCTTTCTCCATGTAATGCGTGTATTTTAGGCAAGCATTGTAAACAACCTTTTTATGGATCTACTTCCCGAGCTTCTAGGAAGTTAGGTCTCATACATTCTGATTTATGTGTGCTATAGTGGGAAAAACCCCTATGGACTACACTAGGGTTCAATCATGCAAGTAGAGATAACCATCTAAAGTCTCCTACTTTTAACAACTATCCCAACAATACCCCACATTCATGCATAAAATACAAAGTATAAGGATCCGGTAGTCTTACCTTAAATACCAATGTGGATTTTCTTCTTGACTGCAAATATCCTCCCAACGCTGACCTGCATTCACCAAAAGACAAACAAGAAACTACGAACATTCATTCTATATATGAATTAGTAGGTTAGATGTCATAACAAAATGTAAATCAAACATAAAGATTGAACACATCATATGGCGGGATGGAAAAGGTACTTCTTTATATTAATATCGCAAAGTTACTTACAAAATGAGATCAGTGACTGCTCCTCGAACCCGGTCCTGGGCTCATCTTCACCAAGCACCAACTTCTTCCACGTATCCTTCTTCTCTCACACTTCTCTCTAGAGAATGGGCATAGGCTTATGAATGAGGAAAAAGGTAAGAATAAGGAATTTTGGCTCAAAACTCACAATGTAGCTGCAAATTCTTGGGGCAAGGGGGGAAAGTGAAATGGGCAGAGTTTCATTGTTGCTATGTTTCTCCTTGGAATGAGGCCCCAACACCTCCTTTTATATGACAAAATGATGGTTATTCAGTTGGGTGACAGGCTATAGGTGATCAATTGGTTGGGAAACTACCCAATAGCCCGTAATCTCAACTAATCCCTTGCAACTTTTTATTTTTTGCAACTTTTGTGGGAATACATGAGTTGTAATGGTGCTTCTAGCATACATACGCTGGCAGTAATGATGAAACTAGCATACATACGGGGGAAGTAGTGGTGTAGGGTGTGTACATCTTCAAAAATAGTGTTTTTAAGAAGAGTTGTTCAGTGTTGGCATGGAAAAAATAGTAAGTAAGATGGCTTGATGCCAGGTATGTATGTGGTGCAATTTAGGGTTATAATAGATGCCCCCTAATGTGTGAGGTCAAAAGAGCATCTGATGGCCAAAATACATTACAAATCTTCACCAATGTACGAATCAAGTGAGCCTAGGACCAGAGTTCGAGAGGTGCCATATGCAAAATAACAATTGTCTCACCGAGGCAGGCATACCCATGCTCGAGATGAAATAAATCATGGATTCCAATCAAATACACTGCATATCCATGTCATATAAATATATAACGTTTAGCTGTGAGAAATACACAGTGGATCTACATCTCAAAATCAAAGATATACATGTATAGTATTCATCTTCAAGAAGCCAACGATGTCTGATGGTTGGAGATGAGGTCTTTAGAGATTGAGAAACAACTTCAAGATCTTCAAAACTTGGGTAGGAGTGTAATGTGAGTGTACGAATTCACTACCCAGAGGTCTTCGACAGCTCGTCGGGGAACAAACAAGAGGATCTCGGTGATCAGGCAGATAACTTCATTGATTTTGAACAAGGACTTGATTGGAATTTAGGTATGGTTAGGCATGAAGTCAAGAGACAAAATGTAAAAAGGCCAACTCAATTTGGGTAAAACTTCCCTTGGACAATAACACGAATGATGATCAAACTCAGGCAGCATGACATTGACATAAATTCATGATGCAAGAGGCAACGCAAACTCTCGATGTGTTTGGAAGGATAACCAAACGGAGGAGGACACAACTCTATGTTACGAGAATAGCTTCCTAGGATCATATTAAATCCCAAAGCTTGATGAACAAATGGAAGGAATGTTCTTTGTCCAAGGGTGACTCATTGTGCTGCCATAAAAAGAAAATACTTTTCCCATCCTCTTTTTAGGGTATATTTGATTTTTTTGTCTTTTTAAATATTTTGAAGAGCTTGAAAAAGAATAAAATAATTATACGTTACAAAGGAGGAACAAGTGTTGCAAGAATACTAGTTCCAAGCGCAAGGAACACACTAATGCTCATAGCAAGGAGACATGTGCAGGAAAAGGACACTCAGGAAAATTCCTCCATGGTTCTAGGTGTCAGATTGCAGAGGCAAAGTGATACAAGGCTTGCATATAAGTCATGCTTCAAAGGTTCAATTGAGAGCAGCATGGAGCCAGAATCAGGCCAAAGATGCAAAGATGCAACTGCCATTAGAAAGACATGATGAAACTCCCTTCAATGTATTTTTTACGAGCATAGAGAAGATAAGCTCGATGGTTTTTCATTTTTAGAGAGTCTAAAAAAACATAAAAGAAGACTCCATTGGGGTACCTTTTTCGAAGATAGTCTAGTCGGCTCGAAAAAGGGGTAAACTAGCACCGAACAAATGTCTATTTAAAACCATTTTAACTAGTGTGACAAAGATAAGATCACTCAGCAATCTTTTCAATTTTAAAGAGTCTGAAAAGAGCTTAGCTATGGACTCATTGTCTTCTTCTAGATTTAGTCTCCTTAGCTCAAAAAAGTAAAATTTAGTTAGGAGAAATATCTCGGCGAGACGAATCTCCCGAGGTGTACCTTTTGCCTCCTTAATCTACACATCGAAAAAAGGGGTTAACTCATGCTAATAGATTTTTTTCTGAACCAATTAATGAGTGTGAAAGAACAAGGACACTCAACGATCTTTTCACTTTTAAGGAGTCTGAAAAGAGATTAACTATGGACTCTGTAGGGGATGTTCTTCTAGACCATTTTAAAGAGTGTGAAGAAACAAGCTCACTCGACAATCTTTTCAATTTTAGGGAGTTTGAAAAGAGCTTAACTATGGACTCTGTGGGGGTTCCTTTTTCGTAAATTTAGTCCCTTAGACCCGAAAAAGGGTTAAACTTATACCTGAGAATACTTTTCGAGAAAACCGAAGCTCCTAGAGTATACCTTTGTTCGTACAATTGACCATCCGGACTGAAAAAGGGGTAAACTATCACTGGACAGATGTGCCTTCAAATTTAAGTTTGACAAGCATGAAGGGAAACAAGATGGCTCGGCAATCTTTTCATGCTTAGAGGGTCTAAAAAGGGTTAAAAAAAAGACCCGTTATTTGGGAGTCCCAAGGGTGAGGCCAAGAGTGATGACATATCATACATATGAAGACTCAAACTCATAATCAAGACAAGACTAAAAGGACTCCCGAGTCTAAATTCATTAACGATGGTATGGACACCAAAATGCAACCAGGATCTACCTAGGGCATCCATGTGAAGGTAGGATCTACCACTAAATTACGACACTTCTAGGGAAGCAAAGATAGTTTTGTGTCACAAATAAATGGGATTGATCCTATGGAAAATCAAAAAAGACAATGAGGTGCAACAAGTGGAGGTGGGATCCTAACTTAAATGCACAAAGTTGGAAAAATGACTTTCTACCAAAGGACCTAAAAAGTGTCCCATCTCCCAAAAACGTTTTCCAAACCAAAAGTAAAGTGCATCATAACGTCCAATGAGAAACTCAAGAACCACATTAAATGATTTTCAAGCTGGAAAAAATGACAGAAGGGGTCAAAAAATGACAAAAAGGGCCAAAAAGTCTATAAATAGAAGTTCACAGCTCATTATCACCATTGCAAATTGAGAATTGACAAAAAATCCAAAAGTACCCCTTTGTTAAAGAAGTTGATTCCGGGAGCTTCAGTGGAAGAAATGAACTTCCGCTTGGACCAAGTAAGTATAAGCTAGCTCCTCTTGCATTTCTATACTTCCCTTTTGTATTAGTTTTAGTTTTTTTGGGGGCACACACCTTTAAAAAAGGTCGGCCCTACGTGTACGCGAGTTTTCCTAAGACAAACTACGTATGCCACGGGCAGAAAAAAATCTGCCCACGTGCATACACGACTGTGTCTAATACAGCCCACATACACCCTCAAAGATATGGAAAAAAATAAAAATGCAATAATTAACTCTCCTTTGAATTTGTTTGTAATAGGATGTATGTCCATTGGAGAGAGAGGGAGCGTGAGGACATTGATTCTTTGGTCAAGGAAGACCCTGCTTCTATAGTCACATTAAAAAAATGTGGGTTGTGTAAATACTTCCAGTGTCCACTCATGAGGGAACAACCCAGGCTGTTGAACATCATGGTGGATTACTGGCACCCAGATGTAGAAGCATTTATGCTCGAGGGACAATCGTTGACTCCAACGACTGAGGGTATTTATTTTTTGACTGGCCTCTTGAGGATAGGGGAACCAGTCAACCTTCATGATTTTCCCTCTATGACTCACAACATTGCCAAGTTAATCGGGAAACACTGCGAGGCTGGAGCAGATAAAGTGGGTTCCTAGGTACTAATCCACAAAATTACCAACCTATCACTAAAAGTGATAGTTTTACTTTTTGGGCGGATCACTGGATCCACGAATTTACATCAGGCCTCTCGGGCACACATGCATTGTGCAGTGCAATGCTTAAATGCATGAGTGTTCGACTAGAGCACAACCATGCTAGAGTGCATGAAGAGACAACTCATGAGTGTCATGAGTGGAAGAACAAGAACTCTGGGTTCAGGACTATTCTATGCTCTTTCTTCTTCAAGAGAGTACCCAGTCTTAGTCCGCGAGAGACAGTATGAGGGCACGTGGCCTCCTTCCCAGTAGTGTGTAGATGGACTACATTGTTGCCATGACAGGGGGGAGGGAGGACCATTGAGGCCTTCGATGATGCTTTCTTTGAATGGTGGTCTCGGAAGATTTCGTCTATAGAGGACTACCCCTATGTCAAGATCAACTTCTCCATGGATCTTGACATGCCCGTACCTCCTGGAGCAAAGCGATGAGAGATAGGTACATTTTCTTTTAAAATTTATTTAGTTTATTTTTATATATACCATTTTTATGTGTACCAGAGTACGTGACAACTATGTATCTATTATGTACAGATGTGGGACTAGTGCGTCCAGCTGATTTTGCGCGGAGCAGACATCATCATCGACCAGAGGCGGTACCAGCAGTGACTGTCGAACTAGCAGCAGTAGCAGAGGGACCTCTAGCTGGAGAGGTTGAGAGAGTATTGAGATGAGTGGAGTGGAACCTAAATGCACTCACCTGTACTGTGCCCATGGCCGAGATCGAGGATCTCCCGCCATCTATGCAGCCTCATGTTGTTGGGGTGCCATGGACCTGAGTCCAACTTTTTTGGTGTTTAGCAAACGTCGTAGTTCACTATGGCAGGGCCAATAGGCCTCATTCTTATCTTAGGGTGGACTACTTATGTGCCGAGGGCACTCTTTGTATATTTTTGAGGGCATAAGCCCCACGTTGTATACCAGACTTATTATTTTTTGAGGCGCACGTGCCCATCTATGTACTCTGAGACTTTTGATATATATATATGCGTATTTACATATTTTATCTCTTATGGATTACATTTATTTACAAATGTATTTACATGTGTATGTGTGTGTTTTTTCTTATGTGTGTGCAATATGCCAATCTAATACTTTATTAGCTAGAGTATCTGTCATTTGATTCAATCTCCTAGGAATATGAATATACGTAATGTAATCAAAAAAATGTTCTAAGAGATGTATCCTAAGGAATCATCGATGAAGAGTAGGATCATAAACATGGTAAACCCCATTTACCTGGGACATAACCAATTGTGCATCTAAGTAGACCCAGAGGTAAGAGATACCATGTGACAAGGCGTGACGAAGAAACTCTATGATTTCATTGTATTCGAAAACATTATTTGCGGCGTCACCTAAACAGATACCTCCATAAGATAGCAACTGGCCTTGAGGTGTGAAGATCACCCAAACCGTGGAAGCAAGCTTCTAAGTGTGTCGGCTAGCATCGTCCACAAAACCAACAAACACCTTTGATTCACTTGACATCTTCCATAGTGAAAAAGATGACATAAAAATGACACATCCATAAAACAAAAAGACAAAACAAAACTGTATAAGAACTATACATATATACAAGAACTCACCCAAGGTGACCCACCTACGAGTAATACTTCTTAAGGTAGAGCCTATTTCTAGGCTTCACTAAAGTGTTCCCTTCAAAATCAACCAGACGACAAGTGCTCTTCTTTAATACTTCCTTCATGATGAACGGTCTGAACCACATGGGTTTGAACTTTCCTGCCCCCAGGGGATCCTTATCTTGGTCGTAGACCAGGACAAGGTCACCTTCAGAGAAACTCTGAGGAAGAATGGACTGATCATACTGACACTTGAATCTTTGCTTGTGAGCCTCATTAGCCAAGGCTGCATCACGTAATTTCTCATCAAGATTCTTAAGATATAATAAGCGTTCTTCAAGTGATGAAGTGTCTGGCAATAATTGTATTGCCAAATTAAGAGATGTGATTTGGCATTCTATAGGCAATACTACTTCCAACCCGTAAACGAGTTGAAAAGGTGAAAAACCAATGGCAATCTTTATAGACATTCGGTAGGCCCACAATGTCGAGTATAACATCAAATGCCAATTTGAATTGGATCAAATGCCAATTTGACTTGGCCGAATTGATCGTTCGCTACAGAATAGTCTTGAGAGACTTATTCATAGCTTCCACCTGACCATTCGCTTGTGGGTAATAAGGTGATGAATGTTCTTTCCTCAACACTAGTTTTGATGTTAAATCAAACACCATCTTGTTCTGAAAGTGATTGCCATGGTCAGTGACAATCTCCTTCAGGACATCGAACCTTGCTATTATCTGATTAAACAAGAAGAGAGTTGTTGTCTCGCCATCATCTTTGAACATTGGCATAGCTTCGACCCACTTTGTAAAGTAGTCTACTGCTACAATGATATAACGGTGCCCCCTAGCTGAAGGGGGGTGGCATGTAGTATAATCAATCCCCCACTTGGTGAAGGGGCCAACTGTAATGACGGGAAACATGGGAGCAGGGTGTGCCCTCATCTTTCGAGAGAATATCTGACACGGGTGGCACTTCTTGACTGACTCAACACAATCTTTGATTAACGTTGGCCAATAGTAACTGACTCATAAAATCTTTTGGGTTGTTTCCAACCCAGACAAATGACCACCACATGCTCCAGTGTGGTAGTCGTTAAGCATGAGTTCTGCTTCTTCATGAATGAGACAACGACAAAGGATGAAATCTACACCTCAATGATACAAAGTGTCTTCGAGTATGAGATAGTTTTTCGCCTGATGGCGTATACATCGACGGTCATCACGAGAAGTAGAGGCAAGGCACTTCAAATTCTACAGATAGACTAGTATATCTCCATACTAGGGGTCTGAAGATGAAATCAGAAAAGTATCTCCTTTAATCGGTGATTCTTTGGGTGTAACATCACCTAATCCGACCGGAAGTTCTGAGATAAGTTCCACAAATACCAATGAATTTTTATATTTTGCAGACACAAAATCCAAGTCAAATTCTTGGAGGATAACAATCCATATATTGATCTTTCCGTCAATTACACATCGTGTCAACATGTATTGAAATGGATTCACAATGACAATGACAGTGGTCTTGCGAAACAAGATATAGTGATAGAACCACTGGACATCATGTACTGCTGCAAATGGAAGTTTATCAATGTGGGAGTAATTGAGTTCTGGTCCAACTAGGCCTCGACTCAGGTAATAAATAGCATGTTCTTCAAGAAAATCATCTTCTTGAACCAATAACATACCGATGGTTGACTCTTTAGCGGCCAAATACAATAAGAAATCTTTATTATAATTGGGTGGCTGAAGTGGAGGGGCAGACGTGAGGGCACATTTCAATGCTTTGAAAGAGAATTGAGTGGCTTTGTCCCAATGGAAAGGGATGTCCTTATTTAGTAAACACATAAACCCTTTAGTGATATCAGTATAGTTTGCAATAAAACACCGAATAAAATTGGCTTTTCCTTGTAAACGCTGAAGCTGAGGGACTATGCACGGGGGAGGGAATTGAACTATCGCCTCAACCTTTAGAGGATTGACCGTGATCCCTATTGTTGAAACTATAAAACCTAAAAGATGACCTGACATCACGCAGAAACTGCATTTGTTAGGATTCAAGAGAATCCGGTAGTAGCGACATTGCTTAAAGATAAGTCCGAGGTGAATGGGATGATCATCTCTCTTGCAAGATCGTGATGCTAAATCATCGAGATAAGCCTTGAATATATGTTTAAGATCATGGAAATCAAAACACATGGCCTACTGAAAGGTGGCTCCAGCATTCTTTAGGCCAAAAGGAATCTTTTGATAAGAAAATGTACCCCACAGACATATAAAAGTTGTTTTATGTTGGTCTTCAGGCTTAATCTATATCTGATTGTATCCCGAAAAACCATCCATGAAAGAAAAGACCTCACAACCTGCACATTCATCAACAATTTGGTTAATGAATGGGGTGGGGAAATTATCCTTTGGACAGGCCTTATTCAAATCAAAGAAATCCGTACATACATGAATAGTTCCCTTCTTTTTGTTGACCAGAATGAGATTTAACACCCATTGCGTCAACTGAACGGGGTAGATGAAACCAACTTTGAGTAGTTTCTCTACTTCATCCTTAATAGTTGTTTCTTTTTGAGGATTAACTAGACGAAGCTTTTGCCAAACTGGCTTGGTGTCATGATAAATCATGATTTTGTGTTCAATGATTCTTGGATCTATGCCTCAAATTTACTCGTAAGACCAGGAAAAAATGTCGTGAAATTCTTTAAATAAATCAATATAGATTTGAATCTCCTCAAGGGAACAATCTACTCCAATGAAGACATTCTCCATAATGCTAGGGGTTCTGGATATATCAATAGGTATAGTTTTATCGATGGTTTCCATATTAACCTCGACATATACTGCGTGCATAGCCAGAGGATTAACATGACAAAACCTATCTCCAGTCATAGTCAACACAAATTCTTATGCCTCTATTCTTCCTAACTCTGGGAGAAAATAAGATCTGTGATGGAGATCATCCCAGGGTCTGTCTAGACTAGTTAATGCCTCTATAATCACCTCATCAGAGGGCAATACCAAGTCTAAGGAATCGGTAGTGGCGAGGGAACCTCAAGCCCAACTAGGCTCTAGAAATGGATCTAACTCCTATGCGAGAGTTAGGTCAGGGTTGACTAAAGCTTGCTGGACTATAGAGTATGCAACTTCTTCCGCGGACAATGGAATGCCCTGTCACTTCCATCATGGTTGATGGGGAATGAAGAGTCCACAAATCATTAAAGTAAGTCATGTGTAATGATGACACTTGAAAGATTTCAGTCTTAGGCTGGTCAGGGACAACCGATATGAACTTGACATTGCCAAACAAGGGTGGGTAATCGAAAGTAACCATCAAGGGTGGGCACAAACCAACTTGCACATTGACAATGTCGGGCTATGGGTTATCAATCATTGGGACCATGGATGCCCCCGATGAAGGGTCAGGCCTTGACAAGAACAATTGATCAATGGTTACTATTCAGCCCTTGTGTGGAAACAACAAGACCAGAAAAACTGTGGAAATCACTGCATGTATAGCATATGTCCAACTCCTTCCTAACAAGAGATTGTAGTTGAGAGGTGCATCGACCACTTCAATTTCGACACACAAGGTCTTTCTTCCTAGCTGCACGACAAAAGAAGGAATGATTCCATGTGGTCTAAATGAATGACCATCGAAAGTGGTAAGAAGATTAGGTGATGGAGACAAAATGGGTTGGCCAACAACCTTCCAACATGCCAATGACATCACACATGTTGAGGCACCCTCATCAACCACCATGCGAAATATATTTCAGGTTAAAATTTTCGTGGTGTAAGCCACTACTATCTGAAATGCAATGTGGTATGGGAGACGAGGTTTCAAGTCAGTCATATCAAGTGTGATCGTTCCTAGATTATAAATCTCAACAGATCCTAAGGCAACTACCAGAGCCTTTCTCTGTGAAGGGAAGCTCTGGAGGACCTCCAAAGAAGACATTGCACAAGGGGTTTGTGACAAATCTTCCACCACAAAGTAGTTCTGGGTGGCCCTCGCATTTGGATTGTGGAAAGCTTTCTTGAATGCCCCTTTCGAGATGTGTTTCATTGTTTCACCCATCGTCTTCTCAATCTTGAGAGGAACAGATGGGTTTTTGGCTTCTTTACCCTTCTCAGAAGCATTTGGCATTCTGTAATCGTGTGTCCTAGATTCTATGTGTGCATCAACTTTCAACATATAAACATTCGAGGTTGAGGGATTACTAGATGACGAAGGGGGTCCGTGACTGCCCCCATCCACGTTCGTAGAGGATTGAGTTAAATTTTTCCCATGAGGAAATGGGTTCATTAACACCACAGGCTATTGTTGTGCAAATAACTTTTGGGCCTCCACGAACTGAGGGAACAGGTGGGTCGGGTGATCTTCTATGAAAAGTTTACATGGATACTTCAACTTCCTTTTTTTTGTGTTTCCGCTACTAGCATTATTGGTGGGTTTCTTATCCCCCTTACCCTTCTTTCATTGTTTCTTCTTCCCGTTGGCCTGCTAGTTGGCCTTAGGGTTCATCGATTCTACATTGTGTACATCTGATGTCTAAGTAGGGGGAGTAGTCAAACTAGAGGTTTGGCTGGTCGTTGTCTATTGTATCGACAATTGCCACAATTGATTTGACAGTTGATCAGTAGGCTTCACTTGTGTTGAACCAACAATACCATTGGCATGTGGTCCAGACTTTTGTCTGGTATTGTCAAGTATAGATTGCGATGCATCTGGGAAAACTTCATAAAGTAAACTAGACTGAGAGTATATCATCTCTAGCTGTTGAGCTCTCATTATCACTTCTTCTTCAAAAAACACTCCCAACATTGTGACGCCTTTGGATAACTGAGGTACCAAAGACTTAAGGAACCAATCCAGTAGGAATGCTGGTGAGAGTGGTACTTTTATCAAACTCTTCCAGTGTCTCCATTCTCGAATGTGGTCAGAGATATGGTCTACCTTTGTCTACTCAAAGTTGGCCAACAATTCGGCGTCGACATCGTATCTCACAAGTAATTGAAAACGGTTTAAGAAAACCATTGCCAATTTGCCAAACGTAGAGTATCTTGAGCGGCTGAGCTCAATGTACCATTTCGCACCACTCTTGATGAGAGTGCATTGAAATAGATGCAACTGTATGGAGTCATCTTTCAATGAGTTGGATGAGCACCATAGAAGAAAGGTAGTCACATAATCACCTGGATCTTCATTAGGTTTTCCTTCAAACTTTGGAATGTCCGAGGTCAACTTGGTTGGCATAGGAGGCCAATGTGGATCATGATAGATTGGGTCATTTAATAATCTTGGCAAGTCTAGAAAATAAAAATTTTCCAGAAATGGTAGATTAGGTTGTTGAACATGTACAGGAGGAGAGGGGCTTGGGTTTTGGCTGGCACTAGGTTTCCAGGAAAAGTTAAAAGCCATGGCCTAGGATAGAATTCAGATACTGTTCTTGTTGAGACGTCATCGAATGACTCCCGTAATAAGACATTGAGGGTTGAGAGGGGATTTCTCTTGACATTGTGTTCCAAAGGTTCTAGAAAGGGTGGCCTCATGCTGATCCAATGGGCATAGGTTGTTGAAATATTGTTTTCTATCATTGATGTCAACCCTAGTCATGGGTTTTGGACCACAATATTGATGAAGGTAATTGGACATGAAGGACAATGCACATGTAGATACAATACCCATGGATGGATAGTATACATCATGTTTTTTCTAGTGGTATGTGGCACGTCACACAGATCCTCATGGTTGAGTAGAAATGAATTTTTGAAGATGATAAAGTGAATTGAAGAAGGAAGTACATGTAGGCCCTGGAGATAATTAAAGAACATAATTACAAAATAAGAAAGTGTCAGGTCGGCCCTAAGGTTAAAAGGAAGTGACATAAATGGTATAAATAAATATCATTATACATTTATTTGATATACAAGTCGAATTTCATAGGAAATCAGAAGTAAAGAAGGTCGGATTTCAAGGGAGAATGAAGTCTTCTGGTGAAGTGTTCTATGGTATGTTATTTTCAAGTCATCTTACCATTTTCACTATAACATTTTTTCTAGAATGCTTAAGATGGTGAAATTTTTATGGTATTGCGAAGACATATCAAGGTACCTATGGTAAAATTTACATCTCTTGATTCATTATAATTATTGAGATACACTCTGTGGAAGATAGGGGTTTTGACCAGTCCTGAAGTTAGTCAATAAATAGGTGTTCCGAGTAAAATAGTGATAACTTCTTCATAAATAATCCAAATGAAGTGGGAGAAATTGAATTGGAAATAGTACAAACTGTAGTTTCTTGTGTGCGAGTTTCAGAATCTGATGTTAAATATTGAGTGCAGGGCATTCTGTACAAGTCTGGTCTCCTGAATAAACCAAAATTGAACAAAGTCTACCATTCTCTCTGTAACTTCTTTTTGGGGAGGATTCAAGGAGTGAAACTTGGAGAATTTTCAGAGAATACATTGAGTAATATTATCTACAAGATCATAGTATTCCAAGAATTTAAGAATTGCATAAATTGAAGAAGTCTCAGGAACATAGATGAGTTTAGGGGCTAAATTTCGCAAATGGGCTAAATTTCCATCATTTTTCCCAAAAAAAGATTCGCCAATTTGCATTTTTTCTAAAAACGATTCACCCAAACTCCATAGAATAAAATTATTTTACCTTAAAAATCGCCAAAAGTTTATAGAAAGTATATAAAATCCTTTGAAATTTGAATAGTTTTACAAAACTATCGCCAAACATTTTACATTTTGCATATTAAGGACTAGTAAGATTATCCCATGTTTCTAAATTTTAATATAAATTTTCATCCTTACAATCATCCCTACTCAGGAAGCATTATCAGGTTCTATGTGATGGTTGGTTGATGGTGATGATTTAATGCAAAGTTTTATTATCTCTCATATATTCTTGGGAGGAAGGAAGGGGCAATGATGGAGAGTTAAATACTCTCTTGATATTGGAGGATTTTATCTTCCTCTTGGAGGTTTATCCCTCCCTTTACATTTGAAATCTGTAGCTACCTTTAGAAGTCATTACTTCCCTTGAACAATAACTATTGATTATTTCTCATATATAGTGCATGGTGTATTGGGGTGTACTGGTGTAACTCTTATACTATTGTTCATTGCTCATTATATATAGTTGAATGGTTTAAGTATAAGTTGAAAAAGGTTTTAAATTGTACTTGATACTAATTCACCCACCTCTCAGTATCAACAATTGGTATCAGAGTAGGTTGCCTTCAAAACAGTTTAACCACTGGAAGGAAAATCCTGAGCAGAGATGGATGACCATGAACACATTTCAAATGGGATTCAAAAATATGACGGAAGAAATTATGCATACTGGAGTGATAGAGTGAAAAATTACCTAACATCTTTGGGAATAGACATTTGGTACTCAGTTGTAAATGGCTACGAAATCCCAAATAATGCTCCAACTGATCCAAATGAGAAGAAGCTTATGAGTTGTAATTCAAAAGCCAGACATGTTATTCTAGAGCCAGACATGTTATTCTAGCAGCATTGGCACCAACCATTGCTAGCAAAGTGATGGGCTACAACATTGCTAAAGAGGTATGGGACAAAATCAAGAGTATCTACGAAGATGATCCAAAAGTTAAGAAAGTCAAGCTTCAATGACATAGAGCAAAATTTGAAAATTTGAAGATGAATAAAAAGGAAGATATTGCAACCTATCTTCTTAGAGTTGATGAAGTTGTTAATTCTATCAGAGGACTAGGTGAAGAGATTGATGAATCGTTGGTTGTACAAAAAGTGTTGAGATCACTTCTCTTGAAG
>CBVK0101487232.1:0-16063 GCA_900067695.1 Picea abies
CCATTCGGTTTTGAACATTGGGTGTTTATTGGTATTTGGATGAATGTATCCCCCCCCCCCTCCCAGTGAGTGAGTTTGGCTTTGAATTAACCTATGGAATTTAACCATGTCATATGTGTTCCCCTCACTACAATGATTTCTACTCTCCATTGATGGTAAAGACGTCATGAAAATACATGGGTACACCCAAACCCTAGTCTTCCTTCCCATAAGAATCCTCATCTAGACAACACTCAACCACAAATAATTCCACCTCCACTGTGTCATTACAAACCTGGTCTCAAATGCCATCAAAGGAGAGTGGACACACCTCTTAGAGAACCTTTAACCTACACAAGCAATTTCTATGAAGAAAATTGAAACCACAAATAAATCTTCTATCCCATCGTCATTGGGAAGGCTTATTCTCCCACCATTGAATCCCTAAGCATGTCGAGAGATGGCATGGGTAAGGGTGGGTGGAGTGATTTAAATGCCTTTGCATGGTTATGTGATTTAAATACCACTTTTCCATCGATTTGATGAGGGAATTCATACTATAGTTGATTAGGAATATTTTCATGGAAGATAATGAAAAAACATCCCCCACACCCAATTTGGATCATTGGACCCGGATTCAAAAGAACACCTATATTTTCCATGTCATCTGTTTCAAATTTTTTATGATGAAAGACATGGTAAAATATATTTTATCGAAATGTTCCATTATGTTGTGTATTATGTCTATCAATCTGGACAAGTTATAATATCTTGTTGTTAGGGGATATTGTCGAATTATCATCATGGAATATCCAATGGCCAAAAGTTTTTTGATATGTCTTGTGTGCAACAACATAAGACCCTAAAAAAGGGCTAGTGCTTTAGCCTGGATGTTGGATGCATCTCCTAATCCCCAATCATAAGTGAATTCCTTTTGTCCTCCAGGGTTGTAAACAACCCTCCCTCCACACACCTCCCAAACCTAAAATTATACATATTGTTACCCAAAAAATCCATATGTATTATTTTCTAAAAAAAAACTTACTATCGTCCATAAACTTTTAGACTAGATTTTGAAAGCTATTGTTTGGTGTCTATTGTCTACTAGCTTACTAGGTTCTTTAGACCTATAATATAATGGAACAAAATTTTAAAAATCATTGGAATCCTTGCCATGTGAGCATATTTGTAAACATTTGTCGTATTGATTAGTCATGAGTTAGTTTCCTAGAGGATTTTTGCTTATTATCATATGAGAGCGAGACCCAATCTTCCTTCTTCACCATTGAGAATGTTGGATTTTACACTACTTACATTGCCCTAGAATTGTATGATAATTTTTCCCAAGACATGATATGTTTCAATCCTTTGGAGGTAAATTTTGATGACTAGATTTTCATCTATTTCCCTTGAATTCTCTTAATCTATTGGGATGGTGAGTTTACATACTCTTTCATAGTTCTCCCCAAAATCTCTAGCTTCATAATTACTTTTTGCTGCATCAACACTACATATAACATATTATATTTCATAAGATCCATTCCATCCTCTATTATATCTTTATTTTCCCTATCAGATGCTCAACAACCTCTATTATCAACCCAATGGACACCATACATGATCATATTCTCTACCTTAAACTAGTCCAAGGTGATGGAGAATGAGGATCACATCCTACCACATCTCCTACATGATTCGATGAGCGTTGTTTTTGTTAGGATCCTAACCTCCCTAACCCCTCACATAGGTAGAATAATATATTTTTCATGTAATAAAGGCTAAAATTAGTAAATAAGGCCTATTTCGTAATGTGAACAAGTCTAATGTAAGAATACTTAATAGAAGCTTCTGCTTCTAGAAAGATCTTCCTCTATAATGTTCTTTAGAAGATAGAATTAGTATAAATAGGAGTAGAAGGCATGAGAAATTTGTTCCTTAAGATTCATTGTAATAGAGCTCTACTCTATTGGAGGTTTCCCCCTCGAAGAGACAAGTGAAATTGACTTTCTATCAATAAGGGTATCATTGTTGGTGTTGTTATTATCTATATTTTGTTGTTCCATTGGTATTTGTTGCAATATTTTTGTTTCTGCTTATTATAACAAATCAGGTACCTTACAAGTGGTATAAGATCTCTTTCCTCTACATAATTTGTGGGAAAAAACAATTCAAGGTAGAGACGTGTACTATCGGTGTCTTTAAAGCGCAGAGACTTTTCATTCAACAGATAAAATTTTGGTTGGGGAAGACTACATGAAATAAATATAGACAATTTCATGGGGTTACTCAAAACAAACATTTCACCTTGTTGAAAAACCTTGGTAACCCTTGTTGGCACCCCTTCGAGTAGTACAACATCAGACAGAATATGTACATGACCATCACTCCCATGTACCGTCAGGTATATTTGGATTCCCTTGGGTCTCCTGAAACTACCTCTATATGAGTTGATCAGTCACATGACTGCTATAGTGACATCAAGAATAACACTCGATAGAATACTCTCTAGTACATGGGAAATTGGGTAGCACAACTAATGGTATGGTTGAGCCTCCTTAGTTGGCGCCTTGAGATATTGAGCCAAGTACTATTGTTCGAACCTACATGTATATCATATATCTATAGCACAGGTAAAACCCTTGTCTGTAGGAACCCTCAGAACCCTAACCCTTGGGAACGAAACAGAAGGGAAATTTTGTCGTGTAATCCTGCTTCCTGCATCCTAGTTGTGAAATTCCTACATGATTTTCCCTATTAAAAATTTGGGAATTCTATCACTGCAGTATTCTTCAAGAAAAATTATAACTTTGCAATAGTAAAAAAATAGTGTGGTGGCCACACCAACACCCTTATTCAATACCTATCCCATTAGATTTCCCTCTTCTCCCTAATTGCGGTGCTACCTACACTTGTAAGTCTTTTTTCCTCTATGGACCCACCCACCCTTCCTGACACCCTTATTTTCCATCTATCCCATTGGCTTCCTCTCTTCACCCCATCCATCGTGATACCCCTCATCTAAAACCCTTTTTTTCTGTGCAAACCCACCTGGCCACTTTTTGCTTCTCCCCAAATGGATCTCACCCACAACCAATAAATCAACACCTCAAGATCACCAACAATGAAAAAAAAAAAGCATACCATCCAAAAAATCAATTCCAATATTTCTACCCTCAACTATAATAATGCTACCCACAAATCTAGTACTGCTACCCTCAAAATTGATCTGTGAGGTGTGCAACAGTCCATAGACTCCCTCTGGGCCAATATGAACAACTTAATGAGTCGATTACAGGGCCCTACCTCCTCTGAACAAACTTACCACCATGAATATGTCAACTCTTCCCATTACCAATCCTTTCATTCCAATCAACTTCATAGAGAATTACGTCTTCCTAGAGTCGAGGTGAACAAATTTGATGGCTTGTATCCCATGGGATGGGTCACTCAAATGGAACATTATTTCTCCTTTCATGGAATCATTGATGAATTGGCCAAAATTCATTACGGTGTCTTTTATCTAGATCCTGAACATTGGCAATGGTGGCAATGGCATAAAAAATCACACCAAGGGAATGTTTCCTGGACATTATTTGTGACTAAAATTTATGAACACTTTGATACAGATACATACCATTTGGGATGTTTGACCAAGTTTAAAAATTCAGGCATAGTGGAAGACTTTATCGTTTCCTTTGATCATTTGACTTTCATAATGGAGGGCATGTCATATGCCTTCTTCAGGGAATGCTTTATTAGTGTCCTAAAGGATGAAATTTGAGCCCTGGTCCTAATGGATCTCCCCCAGACTTGGTTGGAAGCTACTAAATGCACCAAGGAAGCATAATTGGTCGTCTTTTCCTAGAACATAAAACCCTAATTTATTCCTCACCATAGACCTACCAATCATGCCTCTCATGCCACTCCTCTTAAGATCTAGAAATTAACTCGGGTAGAAATGGTTGAACGTCAACTCAAGGGTCTTTGCTATGATTGTGATGAAAAATATTTTTCAGGGCACAAGTGTAACGAACATAATCTTTTTATGGCCATTTAAAAGGATGTTGTGACGAGGATGTCAAAGTTTCCCCAGTGGAAGCGCTACCCTAATCAAATGATCTCACTATTCCCTTTGATCCACCAAATGTTGAACCATTTATTTCACTGCACACCCTCACTAGCTTCTATACACCCCAAACCCTCAAGCTAATTGGCTACATTAAGCATAGGAAAGTCATAATCCAAGTTGAAAGTGGCAACACGCATAATTTTATTCATTGTCGCATTGCCCAAGAAATCAATTGCTATATCTGTGTTGTCAACACTTTTCAAATCATGATTACCAATGGCGGTTCCATCAAACGTTTTGGGTGTTGTGAAAATTTGCACCTACAAATTGGTCAATACCACCTAAAATCTCATATGCTTTCTACTGACATGGGCGGTTGTGACATTGTGCTCGATGTTGTTATCCACATTTTTGGTTATCGAGATGATGACAGGATAATGACATGATGATGGAAGATCTAACTCTTCTTTAAGATCATTTTCATGAAGAAAGTTACACTTATCAGCTTCTCAAAATCACACTTTTGAAGACAGTACGCAGGCTGCATATATATTGTCCTGCGGAAATACTTGATTTCCGCAGGCTGCCTTGAGTCTGACTGCGGACTTTCCGCACTGTGTTAATTGTCAGGGTGCGGAAATGTTTCTTAAGGGAGAAAATGAATAAGTTCTCGATCCTTCTAGAAGGAATCTTCTAGAAGGATGAGTTGGAGTTCGAATGGTTGGCAAATTAATGAATCTCCAGATATCTTGGAATTACATTCTATCCAAGTAACTAAACAATCTTTTCCTATATATTGAAGAGATGATTCATGGAAATAGTTAGTAGAAAATTAGCAAGAGTAAGATATTGGAGAATTGGTGAACTATTGTATGGAGAATTGATGCTGCAGAAAATAGAGACATCCACAAGGTTATCACAAGTAGTGGAAGTTCTTCATGCATGATGAGCAAATGTGTGTGTGTCAAAGCTAGAAGCCGTTGAAAGGGAATCTATGACATCAAGGCTCAGGTTGTATATTTCTCTTTCAGTTAATATAATACATGAATATGTCCCTTTCCCATAATGATGATATCATCTTATTACATGATTCCTTGATCACATGTATAGTCTAGAGTTTTGAATATATTAATGTCTTTGCTGTGATTGGTTTGTGTTGTTTTGATTGGACGACGCAAGAGCATTGTGGCAGAGCAAGGACCAACAGAGATAAGGAGAGATTTCATAAAGTAAGTACATCATCCTTCTTCTCTTGTCCATTCAATACTTTAGAACTAGGGAAAGAGTAGTATTCTGTCACAGTTTGTTCCAGATCCAGGTGGATCTGGGGAGATTGGTCTGTGTCTGCACTCACGAATTTATCCATAAACAGATGTGGAATGGTTATTCACTCTCAACCCCATCCTCATGGATTTTAAGGACCTAACCATGCAATTCCAATAGGAGGGACAATAGTATAAGTTCCAAGGCATCACAACAACCTCACCTCATATCATCATTTCCCACCAAATGGAAAAGCTACTCAAAAAAGGTTATTCTAGCATTATTTCCCAACTCGATTCCATTCAAGTCATTGAGACACCCTCTGTGCACGCTGACATCCAATCTATACTATCCCAACACCAAGCTATTTTTAACACTCCCCATGGACTTCCCTCTCCTTGTGGCATTCATGATCATTCTATTCCTCTAGTATCGAGCAGTCGTCCTCCCAATGTTCACCCTTATCGTCATCCCTTTGCCCAGAAAATTAAATTGAGAAAAATGTTCAAGAAGTGCTAGAAGTGATTGTTATCCATCTTAGTACCAGCCCCTATTATTCTCTAGTAGTAATGGTACTCAAGAAAGAAGGAACTTAGTGCATGTGTTTTGATTTTCTTTCCCTCAACAAACTCACAATCAAAGACAAATTTCGCAATCTTGTAATTGATGAACTTTTGGATGAATTGAGTGGTGCTCAATACTTTACCAAACTTTATCTCTATTTTGGATACCACTAGATATGTATGAAAGAGGAAGACATCCCCAAGACTTCCTTTAGAACTCATGAGGGTCACTATGAGTTCTTGGTCATGAAAGAGGAAGACATCCCCAAGACTTCCTTTAGAACTCATGAGGGTCACTATGAGTTCTTGGCCATGCCCTTTGGCTTGTGGAATGACCCCTCCACTTTTCAAAGTATCGTGAATCATGTATTTCATCCTTTCCTCCATCATTTTGTCTTAGTTTTCTTTGATGAAATTCTCATCTATATTAAAACTTGGAAATCCCATCTCTCCCATGTGGATAAAGTTCACCATCTACTGTATAAGCACAAAATGTTTATCAAATAGTTTGAATGTTCTTTTAGAGCCTCTAAAGTTGAGTACCTTGGTAATATTATCGACAAGGATGGTGTATGGGTGGATCCTAAGAAAATTGAATCTAGTAAGGATTGGTATTTCCTTAAAACTCATAAAATATTATGTGGTTTCCTGTGTTTAATGGGATATTATCACAAGTTTGTTCAGAATTATGGAAAAATTGCATCTCCTTTCACTACTCTCCTTAAAAGGAACACTTTTATTTGGACTCTAGTAGTTGATCAATCCTTCCAAGTCTTGAAAGAGGCTATGTGCACAACTCTTGTCCCAGAACTACCAAAATTCACCAAGACTTTTGTCCTAGAATGTGATGCATCAAGGAAAGGAAATGGGGAAATCCTCATGCAAGATGGTCGACCTTTGTATTTCATTAGAAAACAACTGTCAAAACAAAATTTGGGCCAATCAACCTATGAAAATGAAATGTTGGTTTTTTTGCATGAAGTGGATCTCTAACATCCTTATCTATTGGGGACAACACTTCCAAATTAAAACTAATTGTTGTAGCCTCGAGTATTTTCTGAAAAAAAATAATTTCATCCCTGGAGCAAAAAAGATGGGTGACCAAGTTGTTTGGATATGATTATGAGATCATATACAAGGAGGGAAAAAAATGTGGTTGTTGATGCTCTTTCAAGGAAACATCCTGGACCAATTGAAAAATTGTTTTGATGCCCTTTCAAGGAAACAACACATGGACTCAAGCTTTCCCTGACCAACCATTTGTCCAACAAATCCTGGACCTGTCTTTTGACCTCTTCATTCTCCTGCGGCGTTAATCTGTACGTGGATTTATTTGGAAAACTAGCTCCTGGTATGAGGTCTATATGATGACTCACACTACTCATCGGTGGCAACGAACGAGGTAATTTATCCACCACGATATCAGTGAACTCTTCCAGTAGTTCATGAATCTCCTCTAGTAAATCATCCACTCTCGTGCTAGTCAACACAATTCTAGGCTTTCTGACCACAATGAACTGTGGATCTTCTTTTGTCTTCACCTCCGTAAGAAGTTCCTTCCCACTCATGAGAAGTACAGTGTTGCTTACCTCCAGCTTCACCTCCTTATCCTTTATCAAAAGCAACATGTGTGTCCTCCTGTTCTTCTCCAGGGTGTATGTGTTCATTCTTCCCTCATGAATCACAATTATGCCATATTGCCATGGTATACCTAGCAATAGATGACAAACATCCATGGGAATAACATCACCTAAAATTTTATCATTATATCCTCCTATCTTGAATTCAACCAAGCATTGTTTAGTAATAGTTACCTGGTGTCCTTTTTGTAGCCACAAAACTTTGTATGGGCTTGGATGATCAGTTGTCTCCAGCTCCAGCTTCTCTACCATCTCGGTTGAAACAAGATTATCTGTGCTACCACTGTCTACGATGACCTTGCATACCCTGTCCTTGGTCTTGCAAACAGTCCTAAAAAGTCTAGTCCTTTGGAATGAACTTTCCACCTCCTTCTCAGGTGTCAAAAGGATTTTTCGCATCATCAGCGATCTTCCGCCTTTTTCTTCTTTTGCCTCAACATCTCACCTTTGTGCCTCGGTGATGTGAGCTTCTCCAATGTCCTTCCTTTTCTCTGGACACTCATAGGACTTGTGCCCATTCTTTCCACATGTGAAGCATGTGATTACTCCTCCTCTTCCTCTTCCTCTACCTCTGGTACAAGGAAACATGTTATTATCAGCATAATCTCCTCTCTATTCATTATGTTGTCCTCGTTGTTCAACATATGGCCCTCTCTGTGAGGTTCCACCTTTTTCAACTTTACCCTGAGGTTTCTTCCATTCCTCCTTGGGCTTCTAGGTTCTTTCCTGGGAAACTGACTTGCCTCTGGGCTGGCTCCTGCCTCGGCCTCTCTGACTCTGCTTACGGCTCAGCTTTTCTTCTGCTTTCAGAGCCATTTGATAGGCATCCTCCACCGTTCAGATAGTTACCATGCTAATCTCATCCTAGATATCGTATCTCAGGCCATTCATATATCTGGAAACTTTCTCATCATCGCTCTCCCGATGACCTGCCTTGATGTTCAGTCGATAGAATTCCTCTGTGTATTCTTTCACTGTCATCAGCTTCTGTCTCAGGTTTTTCATCCTCCTGAATAGAGTAATTTGATAGTCTCTGGGAATGAATTTCGCCTTCATCTTCGCGATCATCCTGTCCTAGCTTTTGATCTTTTGCTTGCCCTTATGGTGTCTGTCAGCTTGTAGCTCATCTCACCACAATGTTGCATGTCCTTTTAAGTGTGTGACAACATGCTTGACTTTCTTGTCCTCTTCGACCTCTTCATAGTCGAAGTATGTGTCTAGAGCTCTAATCCAATCTAGAAGCTCCTCTGCATCCAGATTTCCCTCATAAACTGGAATGTCCATCTTTTCTTTTGCACCCATCCTGGCAATAGATTTGATTATACATTCGTTTGATGCGTCTTTGGCTACAACTTCCTCCTCTCGTTCAACCTCTATTTCACTCTCGAAACCACTAAGATCCGCTGCACTAGCTGTGTGTCTTTGCGCTGTCTCCATGTCTTCGAGTCTCACTCGGAGATCACGCATTTGTCTCTCCATTTCTGGATTTGCTACCTGCCTACCTCTTCTTCTCTGCACCTCCCTATCCTCTGGATCAAGTGATTGTCTTTCTCTCCTTGGAGGCATGGCGAATTCTCTTCTTCTCTGCTAGAGAAAGCAAAGAATCTTTCTGAGCTCCAATACCACTCTGACACAGTGTCGCACCTGCAGGCATGCCCGCTCACACAGGACCTTCTCCTCCCTCGGCCCGAAGAACACCAAGGTTCTTCTATTTCCCTATCGGGAAATCTTCACCCACAGAAAACTCTGCACGATTCCCCTCTCTCTACTTATCGGGGAATCGAAACTCGCGACTTCGCGAGTCTAATGGTCGATCACTAGGCTCTTGAACCCCTGAGACTCGATGTCCAGTCAACGTTGACTTCCTCCTGTCGAAACTTTCCTTATCGCGATTTCGCCACTCGCGATATCGAAGCACTTGATTTACCGACTTCCGAACCCCGATGCGTCGAAACTCCGATGCGCTCATGGGTTGACCTTTCAACGATCCCGTCACCTCTATCGGGATATCGGACTTCATGGGATCATGAATCCTAATGCCAAAATGTTCGAGATTTTACTTTCCCTGAACTCCGATACAGCGTGCCACCTGTCCTCCACTAACTCTGGCGGTCCCACACTATTTACGTCACCGTCGGGATATCGCGGATCGTGATTCCAGGTTGCAAGAATATCCTGACCTTGAGACTCCCGATACTCCGAACCCTGACTTCTTTGGATCTTCTGACATGCGTCCCCACCGATGGACGGTTCTGAGCTTGGCGGGATATCATGGGTCGTGATATCGCAATTCCCGTTACAACAATTTGGAGCTTCGACTCAAGAAACCCCGATTCACTATATATGTGTGGATCCAACGACCTTCGTGGTCCTGATCAACGACTCTGCCTCTCCTGAGCTTGGAACCCTTTGGGAATACGTCGTCGTATCTTCCCTGCACTTTTCCAAGATCTGATGGCTTACGATGATTCGTGAATTCTCCCTGGGGAATTCCGACCGTCTGTTTCTTTCTCCACGAAGATTTCTCACCTGCGCGCAAACTTGCAGCGCCTGCTCGGACACTTCAAACACAAATCCTTGGTGCAATCCTTCGACGAATTCAAGGGCCTATCCTTCCTGAGATTTTCCCCGACTTTCAATTCCTTCAGGAAATCCCTTGCGCGCACTCCTTGTGGCAATCCTTCAACTTAGTCTAAGTGTTGAAACTCTTCGACTCTGCACCCACTTGTAGCAGCAGTCTCTCCACAATTCACTCAAGTTTGCAACCTGAAGCGTCACTTAGCTTGCGCACTCCTTACATGGCTCCTGTACCCAACTGCACTTATGGGACGAATGAGAACAAAAATTATCTCTACCTGAACCCTCTGTCAACGCACTCCTTGCGGACAATTCGACTGCACTCCTTGCAGGAATTCTCTGCTCAAATAGAGAAACAATTGAAACTCATTCCTACATGAAATCATATACATAGCATATAAGAGCAAATGCATAACAAGAAGCAAACATCAATTGAGCATAACATCCATACTCAGAGAACAGACACATAACCATGAATTTGAATCAAAGCTTCTTCTATTAATTCAAATATCAATACATGGGTGTTCTTTACAAGGCTCTCTGCATGCTCTTTCTCTCCTCTTCTCTTCTCTACTCAGGCTTAATGTTACAATGATACAACGAGGGTGTCTATATCCGTTTTTCCCTCCAGCTCCTAAACTGTCAAATCTAGAAATTAAAATCCTATCTACCTGCATTAACTATATTAAATGTCGTATATCTACTTAAGGACGAGAGCTATCCGCTCAAGGGCCATTTACAATATACAAATGCGCTTCAACTAAATGATCATTTAAGATTTGCGCAAAAACTTCCAAAGTGTTTTCAAAATTTGTGCTGGCTTGTCCAGCTGTCCTCTGCTTCTGCGCTGGTTCACTTGATGTGTTATGATGCTACTGCATCATACTCCCTCGCTTGAAAACTTTCATGGGCTCCTGTCCATGAGCTCCTGCACGGTCTGTCCATGCTTCTGTATTTCTACTTCAGTCTCCCAGTTGGCATCTTCCACTGGATGGTTCTTCCACTTGACCAGATACTCATAGTATTCTTTCCTCCTGGTCTTCTTACCCACTCTCTTGTCCAGTATGCATTCCATCTGCGGCTTCTCTGCAACTGGAAATTGTTTCATCCACTGGATCACTGGCTACTCATTTCCAGTCTCTTCTTTTCTAGCTCTATACGGGTATAAATCAGTGACATCGAATATCGGGGATATTCCTATCCCATCCGGTAACTCTATCTCATAATCATTTTCTCCGAATCTTCTCAAGACCTTACAGGGTCCGATTTTCCTCATTTTTAATTTATTGTATGTTCCCTTCGGGAACCTTTCTTTCCTTAAATGTTCCAGAATTAGATCACCAACTTCAAACCGAAGTTGTCTCCGATGCTGATCTTCTCTGCGCTTGTACTCCTGGCTTGAACTCTGCAATCGCTGCTTCATCGGGCTGTGAAGTTCCTTCATTGCCTCTGCGAACTCTTCTGCACTAGCGCTGCTAGTAGTAGTCTGTTCTGAATCCCTCAGTTCAGAAACTCCTCTCGACTGCACCCCATATACAATCTAAAACGAACTTTTTCCCGTGCTCCGATTCACTGAGTCATTGTACGCGAACTCTGCCTGTGGCAATATACTGTCCCACTAGCTATGGTTCTCTGTCACCAAGCTCCTTAGTAAGTCTCCCAGAATTCTGTTCACCACTTTCGTCTGTCCATCCGTCTGAGGATGATAAGCTGAACTAAACATCAAATTAGTCCCTAGCTTCTTCCATAAGGTCCTCCAAAAATGCCCTATGAATTTAGTGTCTCTGTCCGAAACTATGCTTTTCGGCAACCCATGAAGTCGAACGACCTCCTTGAAAAACAGGTTTGCGATGTGAGTCGCATCACTAGTTTTCTGGAATGGAATGAAGTGTGCCATCTTGGAAAACCTATCCACTACCACATAGACTGAATCAAATCCTCTTTGCGTCCTTGGCAATCCCAATACAAAATCCATGCTAATCACCTCCCATGGCCTCTCTGGTATGGGTAATGGCTGATAAAAACCTACATTCTGCTTCCTCCCCTTTGAATGCTAGCAAATTCGACATCTGTCAACAAATATATTGACATCGGCTCGCATTCCCGACCAAAAATATGACTCATTCAATTTCGCGAACGTCTTTCCATGGCCAAAATGTCCTGTTAATCCACCACTGTGCTTCTCCTTTAATAAGTTCTCCCTCATGGAGCAGTTCAGAATACATAGTTGATTGCCTCTGAACAACAATCCCTCCTGGATCATGTATTCTATCCAAGGGCTTTTGTCTCTGAGAACTGGATTCTCAGCTGCTTTATACGCCTCTCCAAAATCTGCATCACCTGTGTACATGTCCCTGAGATCATCAAAACCTAAGGTCTTGACTCAGAACTCCTGCAACAGCAAACACTTCCTGCTCAAAGCATCAACCACTTTGTTAGCAGTACCCGAAATATGCTTAATCACAAATGTGAAATTCTGCATATACTCTACCCACTTTACATGTCTCTGATTCAACTTCTCCTGTTGAGTCACAAACTGTAATGCATGGTTATCACTATACAAAACAAATTCTTTCGGGATCAAGTAATGCCTCCACTTCTTCAGTTCCTGGATGATAGCATAGAATTCTTTATCATACATGGAGTATTTCAACTTTGCCTCATTCATCTTCTCGCTGAAGTACGCGATTGGCCTGTCTTCTTGACTTAAGACTGCCCCGATTGCAAACCTGCTTGCATCACATTTCACTTGAAATGTCTTCTAGAAATCCGGCAACACCAAAACCGGTTGTTCCATGATCTTCTGCTTCAACAGATTGAAACTTTTTTCAGCCTCAGTTGTCCAGTGAAAAGACTTATGTTGCTTCTTCACTGTATCCATCATCGCTGCGCTAATTCCACTGAAATTCCTAATGAACTTCCGGTAGAAACTAGCCAAACCGTGAAAACTTCTCACCTCAAAAATATTTCTCGGTGATGGCCAATTCTTGATCACTTCCACCTTATCTGGATCCATCCTCAACTCATTTGCCGATATAACAAAGCCCAAGTAAATGAGCTCTGTCTTCATAAATGAAGATTTCTTCATGTTTATCAACAGCTTCTCCTGCTGTAGTTTCTTCATCACTGTAGCCAAATGCTTCAAGTGTTCTTCCACTGATTTACTGTAAATCAGTATGTCATCCAAATACACAATGACAAATTTCCCGATGAACTCCCTCAGGACTTCGTTCATCAGCCTCATAAAAGTACTTGGCGCATTCGTCAAGCCAAACGACATAACAAGCCATTCATACAAACCCTTGTTTGTCTTGAATGTTGTCTTCCATTCATCGCCCTCTCTCATGTGAATCTGGTGATATCCGCTCTTCAAATCAATCTTTGAAAATAATTTTTCTCCACTCAAGCAATCCATCAAGTCATCCATCCTCGGCAATGGAAATCTGTACCTGATGGATATTTTGTTGATCACCCTTGAGTCGGTACACATCCTCCAGCCTCCGTCTTTCTTCGGACTGAGTATTGTTGGAAAAGCACATGGACTCAAGCTTTCCCTGACCAACCCTTTGTCCAACAAATCCTGGACCTGTCTTTTGACCTCTTCATTCTCCTATGGCGTTAATCTGTACGCAGCTTTATTTGGAAAACTAGCTCCTAGTATGAGGTCTATATGATGACTCACACTCCTCATCAGTGGCAACGAACGAGGTAATTCTTCCACCACGATATCGGCGAACTCTTCCAGTAGTTAATGAATCTCCTCTGGTAAATCATCCACTCTCATGCTAGTCAACACAATTCTAGGCTTTCTGACCACAATGAACTGTGGATCTTCTTTCTTCTTCACCTCCGTAAGAAGTTCCATCCCATTCATGAGAAGTACAGTGTTGCTTACCTCCGGCTTCACCTCCTTATCCTTTATCGGAAGCAACATGTGTGTCCTCCCGTTCTTCTCCAGGGTGTATGTGTTCATTCTTCCCTCATGAATCACATTTCTGTCATATTGCCATGGTCTACCCAGCAATAGATGAAAAACATCCATGGGAATAACATCACATAAAATTTTATCATTATATCCTCCTATCTTGAATTCAACCAAGCATTGTTTAGTAACAGTTACCTGGTGTCCTTTTTGTAGCCACAAAACTTTGTATGGGCTTGGATGATCAATTGTCTCCAGCTCCAGCTTCTCTACCATCTTGGTTTAAACAAGATTATCTATGCTACCACTATCTACAATGACCTTGCATACCCTATCCTTGGTCTTGCAAGCAGTCCTAAAAAGTCTGGTCCTTTGGACTGAACTTTCCACCTCCTTCTCAGGTGTCAAAAGGATTTTTCTCATCATCAATGATCTTTCGCCTTCTGCGTCTTCTGCCTCAACATCTCACCTTTGTGCCTCGGTGATGTGAGCTTCTCCAATGTCCTTCCTTTTCTCTTAACACTCATAGGACTTGTGCCCATTCTTTCCACATGTGAAGCATGTGATTACTCCTCCTCTTCCTCTTCCTCTTCCTCTACCTCTGGTACGAGGAAACATGTTATTATTAGCATAATCTCCTCTATGTTCATTATGTTTTCCTCGTTGTTCAACATATGGCCCTCTCTGTGAGGTTCCACCTCTTTCAAATTTAACCTAAGGTTTCTTCCATTCCTCCTTGGGCTTCTGGGTTCTTTCCTAGGAAACTGACTTGCCTCTGGGCTGGCTCCTGCCTCGGCCTCTCTGACTCTGCTTATGGCTCAGCTTTTCTTCTGCTTTTAGAGCCATTTGATAGGCATCCTCCACCGTTCGGATAGTTACCATGCTCATCTCATCCTGGAAATCGTATCTCAGGCCATTCATATATCTGGCAACTTTCTCATCATCGCTCTCTCGATGACCTGCCCTGATGTTCAGTCGATAGAATTCCTCTGTGTATTCTTTCACTGTCATCAGCTTCTGTCTCAGGTTCTGCATCCTCCTGAACAGAGTAATTTGACAGTCTCTGGGAATGAATTTTTCCTTCATCTTCGCGATCATCCTGTCCCAGCTTTTGATCTTTTGCTTGCCCTTGCGGCATCTGTCAGCTTGTATCTCATCCCACCACAATGCTGCATGTCCTTTCAAGTGTGTGACAACATGCTTGACTTTCTTGTCCTATTTGACCTCTTCATAGTTGAAGTATGTCTCTAGAGCTCTAATCCAAATTAGAAGCTCCTCTGCATCCAGATTTCCCTTGTAAACTGGAATGTCCATCTTTGCTTTTGCACCCATCCTGGCAATAGATTTGATTAGACGTTCGTTTGATGTGTCTTCGGCTGTAACTTCCTCCTCTCGTTCAGCCTCTATTTCACTCTCAGAACCACTAAGATCCCCTGCACTAGCTGTGCGTCTTTGCGCTGTCTCCATGTCTTCGAGTCTCGCTCAGAGATCACGCATTTGTCTCTCCATTTTTGGATTTGCTACCTGCCTGCCTCTTCTTCTCTGCACCTCCCTATCCTCTGGATCAGGTGATTGTCTTTCTCTCCTTGGCGGCATGGCGAATTCTCTTCTTCTCTACTACAGAAAGAAAAGAATCTTATGAGCTCTAATACCACTCTGAAGCAGTGTCACACCCACAGGCATGCCCACTCACACAGGACCTTCTCCTCCCTCAGCCCGAAGAACGCCAAGGTTCTTCTATTTCCCTATCGGGAAATCTTCACCCACAGAAAACTCCGCACGATTCCCCTCTCTCTACTTATCGGGGAATCAGAACTTGCGACTTCGTGAGTCTAATGGTCGATCACTGGGCTCTCGAACCCCTGAGACCCGATG
Organism: Picea abies; assembly: GCA_900067695.1. Lineage (NCBI taxonomy): Eukaryota > Viridiplantae > Streptophyta > Pinopsida > Pinales > Pinaceae > Picea > Picea abies. Next base: position 15,889 of record CBVK0101487232.1, read on the forward strand.
TCTATTCAATGCTGACTTCCTCCTATCGAAACTTTCCTTATCGCGATTTAGCCACTCGCGATATCGAAGCACTTGATTTACCGACTTCTGAACTCCAATGTGTCGAAACTCCGATGCGCTCGTGGGTTGACCTTTCAACAGTCCCGTCACCTCTATCGGGGTGAGATCGGAAGAG